>SJYA01000038.1:50093-99906 GCA_006410615.1 Neotragus moschatus | reverse complement strand
AAAAAAAAAAAAAAAAAGATTGCAATGGTAACAGCCTTAATCATCAGGTCTTATTTTGACAAGCCTTTCTTCCCATCCAGCATATTCAAACTCTTAATTTAAAATGCTCCAGGGAGTCCACATTTTTGGCAGAGCAACACTACAAAGAGGTAGTCTTTGTTAGCAGTATAGCTTTTATAGTCTCTTGTGAGCAGGCCTATCCATCCTAGGTGTAATGGCAGCTTAAGCCTATGACTCCCCTTCTCCTAGGTAGGTTTCTCTTAATCCCATATGTGTTTCAACTAGAAATTTATACACAAGGATTTTCTGAACTAAAGCCACTATTGGCACATCTGCCATATGCTAGTGATACACTGTCTTTCCTTTGGAATAATGGGGAACTTTGATGGCATTTCTTTCGTTAACACATTTTTCTACACTGAGAATTATTCTGCAGTGGAATATGTCTGTAGTGTTTTTATTTTCCTGTTGGAAGGCTTATTTGAAATATATAACAGTTTAAACCATTTGTAGCCTGATTCTTTCCTCTTCTACTCAATGTAATATCAGTATATTTTGTTGAATCAAAAATATTGCTAATTTACATTTGCTTCTTGTCTCAGATATTTCACTAGCATCTTATTTTAGGTTTTGAATTATAGGATCTCTAATAATTCAAGAAAGATTTTGTAATCAAAGACCTCTGCATCGACTAAATCATCTGTTATTCATAAAGAATTATGCCTACATTCATTGCATATACATACTGAATAATTCTACCTGGAAAGTATTCTATACATGTTGTATTCTCTCAATAGACTAACACCAGCCTAGTCTCTATTCATTATTATTCTGTCTGGCTCCCTCTTAATATATTTTATCCTATGTCTTAAAGTTTTAACCAGAATATCACCTCAAAATATGCATTTTGACATAAAAATTTTTTCAAACTGGAGGCAATTGAGAAGCAACAAACACAGGGCTTCCAAGGTGGCATAGTGATAAAATCTCTGCCTGCCAATGAGACATAAAATACTCCAGTTTGATCCCCTGGACTAGGAAATGGCAACCCACTCCAGTATTCTTGCTTGGAAAATCCCATGGACAGAAGAGCCTAGGAGGACACAGTCCATGGGGTCACAATGAGTCAGACAGGACTGGGCACGCACACACTACTAAACACAGAGAAAGTTTTCTCTGTCTTTCTCTTTACTGAATAAGGCAAGATATAAATTCTTTGCTTACAGTATACAGACCCATATCAGCATAGAGATGGAACCAGGGAACCTGCAAAAGAACCATACTCCATTAGCTCACTCTCACATGTTTCTCACAGCTTGTTGCCTTAGTAAACCTAAAACTGCTTCTCTTTGTGCTGTCATTTTCCTACAAATTTATGGTTATTTATTGAAGATGCTATACAAGCTGCTTTCCTCATACTTCAGTTGGTAAAGAATCCGTCTGCAATGCAGGAGACCCTGGTTTTAATTCCTGAGTTGGGAAGATCCACTGGAGAAGGGATCAGCCACTCACTGCAGTATTCTTGGGCTTCCCCTGTGTCTCAGCTGTTAAAGAATCTGCCTGCAATGTGAGAGACCTGGGTTTGATCCCGGGGTTGGGAAGATTCCCCTGGAGAAGGGAAAGGCTACCCACTCCAGTATTCTGGCCTGGAGAATTTTATGGACTATATAGTCCATGGGGTCACAAAGAGTCAGACATGACTGAATGACTTTCACTTTCACTTTCATATAAGCTGCAGTTTCGAGTTATGGTTTTGAATTTCTCTTTTGGTTTAGTTTTATCTGACATTTTAATAAAGTGTTATTTATTTTCTCTTATTAATCTGTTTTAGTTAAAGAGTCTCAGCAGAAAACTTAAGATGGGTAGAGGTAAAGCTTTCCCACTCCTACAAATTTCACCTTTTTCTTAATTCTACAGTCATCCCTCAATATCTGCCAGGATTTGTTCCAGGACTGTCTGTGGATTCCAGACACCACGATGCTTAAGTTCCTTATATAAAGTGACCTAGTATTTGCGTATAATCTACATATATCCTCTGTCAGACTTTAAATCATCTCCAGATTACCTGTGTGTGCATGCTAAATTGCTTCAGTCATGTCCAGCTCTTTGCCACCCCATGGACTGTAGCCCACCAAGCTCCTCTGCCCATGAGATTTCCCAAGCAAGAATACTTGAGTGGATTTACTAGTACTATGTAACTGCTATGGAAATAGCTGTGGTCACACAGGAAATTAAAATTTGGCTTTTTGCAACATTATGGAATTTTTAAAAAGTATTTTCAGGAATTCCCTGGTGGCTCAGTGGTAAAGAATCTGCCTGTCAATGCAGAACACAGGGGTTCAATCCCTGATCCCAGAGGATCCCACATGCCACAGAGCAACTAAGCCCATATGCCACAACTGTTGGGCCTGTGCTCTAGAGCCCAGGAACCACAAGTACTGAGCCCACATGCTGCAACTTCTGAAGCTCAGACACCCTAGAGCCTGTGCAACACAACTAGAGAGCACCCCCTGCTCATCGCAACTAAAGAAAAGCTTACATAACAACGCAGATGCAGCACAACCAAAAATAAATATGTAATTTTTTAAAAGTATTTTCAATCCTTGGTTGGTTGATCCATGGTTATGGAGTCCAAGGATATAAAGGGCCAACTATATTTCCTCAGGATTCTCAGATAATAACAGGGAGGGGTTCACAAAGACAACAATTGTGTCATTATGAAATTCACCTAGTGATTATTTAAGTATTCTGAACTATCTCCTTGACTTTTCCACTTAAAACTGCACAAATTTTATAGAAATGTGTGTGTAACTGTGTTTGTTCTTATTTTACATTCTCAATCTGTAGCTTAAAGAAACTTTTATTCAGTGATTTCCTGGGTCCAGGGCTTTTCTAAGAATACCATTCCAATGTGCCCTCTGAGACCTGAATCTTGTCTTACATTAGTTTCACTGGGTCCCAGGCATTGTTCCTGACCTCATAAGGACAAAAGTCTCTTTTTTCACAAGCATGGACATTTATTTTGCCTTTTTATATCAATGTACTCTGGTTTTTACCATTCCACTATTCTTGCCTGGGAAATCCCATTGAGGAGCCTGGCACAACTTAGTGACTAAACAACAACTCTGGTTTTTAAGACTTCATCTCTGCTCTTTATACAGTCTGCCACTAAAGAGCTCATGTTCTTTCTAAGGAAAGTATTCTATTCTCCAGCTTAATCAGCCTTTCTCCCTTCTTGCTTTCATGTCTTCACTGTTCCTGCACTGATCATTGTTTGTGTTGTTCAGTCACAAAGTCGTGTCTGACTCTGCGACATCATGGACTGCAGCACACCAGGCTCTTCTGTCCTCCTCTGTCTCCTGGAGTTTACTCAAATTCATGTCCATTGAGTCAGTGATGCTATCTAATAAGAAGCACATTTTTTAAATCTCTCTGGTTTATCTTTAATTTCACTTAATTCCCAGAGACAATCTTTAGATCACTTAAGGTTGTATTTTTCAAACTTCAACAGAAGTAAAAATCACCCTAGGTTTCCATAACATGCAAGTTCCAATTCACAGGTTGAAGTTGTGAAAAATGTATCAAAATGTAAATATACACCTTGTTTGATAATGCTGATGGTCTGTGGATCACACTTTTAGTAGCAAGGTTTAATAGCAAGAACACCTTCTTCAACCTACAAAGATGATAATTTCTTCTTACCAACCAGTCTCCTATTTTTGTATATTTTGATTAATAAAATATATCCCATCTTCTTTGGTTAAAGTCATAATTTATATCTCAGAAAACTAGAGCCATGTTTATAGATCTTGTAATGAATAAATACAGAGTCAACGTGGACAAATTACATTATCTCAAGGGTAGTCATTTCAGAATTTTCCCTTTAGATTCTAAAAGACATTTTAAAGAATATTTGGGATGAAGATCTATTATATCACTGGTTATATGATTAAGAATAATGATTTAAAGCTAGACCTCAATTAGAGCTCACTAGACCAGTGGAGTTCAGCTGCCTTGCAGATTATAAGCGGCACTGGTGGTTCCCCTTACCAAGGCTAGAGATTTTTGATCCTGCCCCAACCTCATTTATGAATCAGGCCAGGATTTCCATTTAACAAAAATCAACCTGACATAAACTGTAACCCAAACACTGTCATTTTTCTGCAACCTTGAGCCCTGCAAGATCCCTTTATTCTTGAGAATTTTATACCATTCCTGAGGTTTTGAGGCCCAAGACCTTTTCAAAGAAATTTAAGGGCTTTCTCTTGCTGAAATCCATGAGGTTTTTAATTGAACTATGACTTTCCCACTAAAAATTTTAAAATGCATTTTTACGTAAAAATAAACACCAAAATGTCAACAATCATCAAATCAAAATAGTATATGACTTAAGATAATGACTTTTTCTTAAAGACCTGGGAGTTTCTGAGATGCTGCCTGCAAGCTAGCAAATTAATCTGCCACGGTCTAATGCAAGTTGGCAGAAGAAACAAGAGTCCTGGATCAGAAACAAAGGACTTTGTTACTTATGGCACATACAGTATGAGCTCCCTGTTTGCATCATTTTGTCTCCCATGGGAGGATAAGAAATGAAAAATGGTCCTAGTAGCTGCTGTACACAGTAGATTTGTGTCACAGTTGAAGATCCCGATACTTACAACACTCTCAACCTCAGAGAAGACTAGCAGCAACTGCACTCTATCTTTGTCCCAGAGGGAAAGATGGTCTTTAGTATCCTGAAAAGCAAATAAATTTGCTCTGTCCTAAAGGAAGAAACTACCTTTATATTGTAAAGCTATTTGCTATATAAGCAACTTTGAACAGATTGTCTGGAACAAACACTATCAAGAGATGTGCAGAAACGCAAAAAATCCGTGGAGAATTATCTATCAACATTGCCCGGGTCTCAGCCATTAACTGCCAACAATACAATTGTAAAACCAGTCCTGCTACACAAAGAAAGACACTGCAAGTCACCAAATTCAAGAAGTTGCTTGACGTTCATTTTTAAAACAACATCGGAATATAAACCCATTCACTGTGGCCATGCCAAATGTTACAATCTCTGTTTAAAATTCACTGCCCCAAATTCCATAACTTTTATTTTCTTTGAAAGTTTTTTGGCTCAAAGAATCTGATCACTTGTTTAAATGTAACTTTTTATCTAAAACTAGCACTTCTGCCATCCCCAGTCTGATGCACAGAGAAGCAGAAGCAAATCATAAGTCCACATATGGGCTGGTATCCAAGAGAGAAGGAAATGGGGGGCTGAGCTGCATGTGCCCAGTTTTTCTCTCCCAAACATACCAATCTCATGTGTTCATTCTTTTTTCCTGAGGTATGGAAAGAAAAGAAAAGGATTTAGGGATTTTTTTTTTTTTTAACATGGCAACCAGGAGTAGAGAATGACAACGAATAGCAATTTATAGAATTACAAATAACTAAGTATACATAAAGATATTTAACTTCACATTTTAGTTACCTACCTGTTTCTCTAAATATCTGTGCAAATGTATGTACCTATCAACATGAAGGCAAGTGCTTTTTTCCTCAACACTATCAATATAAGAATTATCAATGTTTTATAGGTAGACAAAGAAGAAAGTGTGTTTAGAGCTGCAGCTATAGTAATTACTTACAACGGTTGTTAAATAATAAAGGCATTTATGATTTAATGTAATAAGAAAGTCACAATCAGGGCACTTGTGGAATTGATTCATCACTTAAATGGTTACAGTCTCTCTCGATATATGCAGGCAGCCGTTTTCAGTGCATTGTTTCTTTGACTTTTAAGTGAATGAGTGCTCAGTCACTTCCGACTCTTTACCACTCCATGGAGGTAGCCTGCTAGGCTTCTCCATTCATGGAATTTTCCAGGCAAGACTACTGAAGTGGGTTGCCATTTCCTCCTTCAGGGATCTTCCTGAGCTAGGGATAGAACCCAGGCTTCTCACATCTCCTGAATTGGCAGGCAGATTCTTTACCACTGCACCACTGTTTAGTACCTTTTATATCTATCCTTAGCATTTTTTTGAGGTAAGATTGCTATTTCTTTACTACTTAGATAGAAACAATAATTTCCATCCAATCCTGTGAAATTTAAATTGTTTTATGACCTTGTAAATGTCAAGTTTTTACAAACCCCTTGTGTGTTTGAGAAATGTAGTTATCCACATATTTATCTTTATTTTAATGGTTCAAATATCATATATTGATATTATTTCTATAATTTTTCATGATTGAGTAACACATTGATATTTCACCCTCTAGGATGAAGTAGATCATTTTTTACATATTTTGAGACCAATTTAAAGGTTGTATGAAGTTTAAAATTCTTCTCTATTGTTGGGAGGCTTGTTCTTTGGTATGATATCAATATAACTACCCCATGTTTCAATGTTTCAATTGTTTGGCATTTGCCTAACCCTTCTTTTTTCATCCTTATATATTGTCTTATATAAAAGATTTTACTATATCTAATATATTTGTCTTTTATGTTATATTTTTACATTATACATTATTTCTTTGAGTTTTTTTCATTTTACTTTAGCTATTTTAAAATATTTCACCTAAAATATTTACTATTTTAGATATTTTGTAGACATTTTTATTTTAGATGTATAATTTTTTATAGTTTTTCTAAAAAGAATATATAGGTGTACTTTTAATCCTATCTGACAAATTCTATTAACTAGAAAACTCAATCTATTTTAATCATTTCAATGTTTGACTTAATTTTAACATAGCTTTCTCTGTTTTATTTTTTCCATATTTTTTCTTTACTTCTTTTAATATTCCCTGAATTGATTTTTCCGTTTCTTTCCTTTGCTGATTTAGAGGCAACATATTTCAGTACTGTTCTTTTCTTTTAGTGTACTCTTTAATATTTTTCTTGTGTACTTATCATAAGAGACTTTCAAGCTAATCATGCTGTTATCATTTATCTGAGAAATAGAAAGGTACTAGACAACTTTATTTCTAATCATTCTCATTATTAATTCTCCTCATAATAATCTAATTATTCTCATTTCACACTACATTATTGTCACTTATTGTAGCTCTATCTTTAATTATTACTTTTAACCTATAGGTTACACATTATTGTTAGATTAGACAGTGATTATGAGTTTATATTTACTCAAAATGATACTCATTTCTTTGATCATTCATCCTAGCCTTTCTTCCTATTAAAGTATATAACTTCAAACTTCATATTTTTGAGGATGGATCAGCAGTAGCAGTTTATTTATGAATTTTTAAAAATTTGTTTGAAAATGCATTTATTTTCGTCAGCATTTAATACTTTAGCTGAAGTATCAGCTGAAATGTCTGAAGTGTTACCATAGCCTATCTAGTTATGCAAGCATACTAAGCTGCTACAGTCATGCCCGACTCTTTGCGACCACATGGTCCATAGCCTTCCAGGCTCCTCTGTCCGTGGGATTCTCTGGGCAAGAATACTGAAGTGAGTAGCCATGCTCTCCTCCAAGNCATTTAATACTTTAGCTGAAGTATCAGCTGAAATGTCTGAAGTGTTACCATAGCCTATCTAGTTATGCAAGCATACTAAGCTGCTACAGTCATGCCCGACTCTTTGCGACCACATGGTCCATAGCCTTCCAGGCTCCTCTGTCCGTGGGATTCTCTGGGCAAGAATACTGAAGTGAGTAGCCATGCTCTCCTCCAAGGGATATCCTTGACCTAGGAATTGAACTCATATCTCTTACATCTTCTGCAATTGCAGGTAGATTCTTTATTACTAGTGTCAACTGGGAAATCCAGCTATAGATTTCTTTTTATTAATTCTACTTTGCATTTTTTATTATTTATTAGAAATTTGACTATTTCTTCAGTTTTGGAGAATTTTTAGCTAATAGCATTAGCTCCGAATAGTCTTCTTTAACTTCATGTCACATTTTCTTTTTAAATATCTATGCTTAATTTGAAGAGACATCACTTCAATTGAATGGGGGAAAAAAAACAAAAATCCTACTTACCTAACTTTTAATTTTACCATATTTTAAGCTTATGTAATAATTAATTTGTACACGTGACATTGACATCTATTGAGAATCTATGTGCCAGCTATTTTTCTCCAGGAATATATCCTTTATGATAAATTCTTGATTGCTTTCAAAAGTAAGTATTTATTAGGAATCAATTGTAACTCATACACTGTATTAGCTTTCTCCAAAGAAACAAAACCAATAGAATGTGTATATTCAGTTCAGTTCAGTTCAGTTGCTCAGTCATGTCTGACTCTTTGCAACCCCATGAATCACAGCACGCCAGGNAGATTTCTCAAGAGGCAGGTCAGGTGGTTTGGTATTCCCATCTCTTTCAGAATTTTCTACAGTTTATTGTGATCCACACAGTCAAGGCTTTGGCATAGTCAATAAATCAGAAATAGATGTTTTTCTGGAACTTTCTTGCTTTTTCCATGATCCAGTGGATGTTTGCAACTTGATCTCTGGTTCCTCTGCCTTTTCTAAAACCAGCTTGAACATCAGGAAGCTTACAGTTCACGTATTGCTGAAGCCTGACTTGGAGAATTTTGAGCATTACTTTACTAGCACGTGAAATGAGTGCAATTTTGCTATAGTTTGAGCATTGTTTGGCATTGTCTTTCTTTGGAATTGGAATGAAAATTGACCTTTTACAGTCCTGTGGCCACTGCTGAGTTTTCCACGTTTGCTGGCATATTGAGTGCAGCACTTTCACAGCATCATCCTTCAGGATTTGAAATAGCTCAACTGGAATTCCATCACCTCCACTAGCTTTGTTTGTAGTAATGCTTTCTAAAGCCCACTTGACTTCACATTTCAGGATGTCTGGCTCTAATGAGTGATGGCACCATCGTGATTATCTGGGTCATGAAAACCTTTTTTGTACAGTTCTTCTGTGTATTCTTGCCATCTCTTCTTAATATCTTCTGCTTCTGTTACGTCCCTACCATTTCTGTCCTTTATCAAGCCNAAGCCCACTTGACTTCACATTCCAGGATGTCTGGCTCTAATGAGTGATGGCACCATCGTGATTATCTGGGTCATGAAAACCTTTTTTGTACAGTTCTTCTGTGTATTCTTGCCATCTCTTCTTAATATCTTCTGCTTCTGTTACGTCCCTACCATTTCTGTCCTTTATCAAGCCCATCTTTGCATGAAATGCTCCCTTGGTATCTCTAATTTTCTTGAAGAAATCTCTAGTCTTTCCCATTCTGTTCTTTTCCTCTATTTCTTTGCATTGTTCGCTGAAGAAGGCTTTCTTATCTCTTCTTGAATGTGTATGTATGTGTGTTTATTTTATATTTATGATATAATATATATGACATTGTTTTATATATATATATATATATATATATGAAAAATTGACTCATGCCATTGTGGAAACTGGCATGACCAAAATTTTCAGGGTGGACCAGAAGGCTTGAAGACACAGGGAAGCCAAGCCCACAGGTCTAGTTTGAATACTGACAAGTTGGAAACTTAAGGGTGCCAATGTTTCAGTTTGAGTCTTAAGGCCATCTGGTTTAGAACTAGAAAGATTCAGTGATGCCAATGAAGTAAAAAAGCAATCTGCTGAATTCTCTCTTACACGGGGGAGGCCAAACTTCCTGTTCTATTCAGACCTTCAACTGATTGTATAAAGCCCACTCATACTTGTTTTGTCCAAGTCCACTGATTTAAATGTTAATGTCATCCAAAACACCCTCACAGAAATATCTAGACTAATGTTTAACCAAATATTTGGGTCCAGCCAAGTTAGCACATAAAATTATCCATCACAATCCCTATGAGTACAGAAAGAAAAGAAATATCCTTGTGCATATGTGGTTTATATCCTCATGGAGAAATTGAAGAATTAAATAGAAGATATGAGAAAATTCAGAAAATGTTATGGTGCTGAGATGCATAACATTTGTATATGTTTTGATTACATTTCAAATAAAATACTTGATAAGTTTTACTCCCGGAAATCTTTAATAATATGTACCACTAAAGTCGGAAACATATTCCAAAAATGTATAGGATAAGTTAATGTTGCAGATTGGGTTTTTACGGGAACAGAATTTGGGTTACAAGATGTATATTAAAATCAACAACAATGAAAGTAAGGTGGAAAAGGGATAGGCCAGAAATAGAAGTTTAACTATGATAAAGGTCCAGCAAAACTTCAGCCAATCCAGTGTGGTGCTCTAAAGCAGATGTCTGTCAGACTTATTCTGTGCTAGACTGAAACAACAAGCCCTTTTTAGCCCCACATTGCACAGTCAACAACCTCAGCTCATTTTGGGAAGTGTATGACATTGGCTGAAGTGGTTCCCTACTGCTGAAACAGATATTGAAGAAACTGACAAATAGCGATGGTCTGTTGACCACACTCCCTGTAGGTGGGGTGCAAATCCTTCCCTGATGGGGATCTGTATGTCACTTTTCTGTGTCTATCCCACTTCATGTTTGATTTCTCAGTCAAGGGACAAAAATATTGGAATAATTTGACCATTTCTCATGTGTTATAGACAGTTATAGATGCCACTATTCAGAGGAAAATCACACGCTAACAAGCATGTAAAGAAGGAGACAGAGAGGGTCTTTGTTTATTATCTAGAACTTTGTGAAACACATAATTCAACTCAAATTGTTTTCAACCACAACCAAACGTATTAATTCACATAAAATAATGTTTATAGGAGAACTGGTTTCAGAGTTTGTTAAGATTTTGTGACTATATTATGACTTCAAGGATCCAACTTTGTTTTTTAAAGTTCTGGTTCCCCCTCCCCCCACAACGTTTGGTCTTACAAATCTGCTTCATTCTAAGCTTCATCTTCATGATCGACGAATAGCTTTCACTAGCAATTGGGGATATAATTTCCTAACAGATATGACTTAATGTCTAATTACCCACAGTTTTGTTAATATAAATTTATTTAGCTACAGTAGATGAATTTACCAGGACCATGCTGCTGTCTATGGGGTCGCACAGAGTCGGACATGACTGAAGTGACTTAGCAGCAGCATGCCTAAATTCAACATTAGGACTAATTCAGCAAACACATATAATTTGGGAGGAAAAGGATTCATGTTAGAGATTCCACTATAGTGTCCTCTCAAATTTGAGATTTTTTTTCTTATTAATAGTGATTGAAAAAATATCTAACAGGAGTTAAAAGATGAATTCTAAGTTTGGAAGGAAGTGAAGACTAACTGACATCTAAGATAAGGAAGGTTTTCCCAGGTGGCTCGATGGTAAAGAGTCCGCCTACAATGCAGGAGATGAGAGTTTGATCCCTGGGTTGGGAAGATTCCTAGCAGAAGGAAATGGCAACCCACTCCAGTATTCTTGCCTGGAGAATCCCATGGACAAAGGATCATGTTGGGGGCACTTTGCATGGTAGCACAACCATGGGGCTGCATAAGAATAAGATATGACTTAGTGACTAAATAACAACAAGGTTAGGAAACTTCTATATCTAAGATTATAACATTATATACTATTTTTGTTGTTCAGTTGAGACCTCTTTTTTTTTTAACTATAGATAAGCAGAGAAAGATACATGACAACTGATATGAATACACCTGCTAAGTTAGTTATCTATTGCTCATAGAAGTCTTTATCTTAGTTCATATAACAACTGATATGATATTTGTCTTCCCCCAAAGTGATTCAGCATGTCTATAAAAACTTACTTTCATCTCAAAATTCAATAAACCTTTGATGGCCTGTTAACCAGACAGAATTATCTGATCATTTATTTTGATACACAAAGCTGAACCCATTGTACAAATAGCTGAACTATTTGTAATAGTTATTTTATTTTAGTATTCACAGAACAATTCTGGAGGTTTATCAAATAACATCTAAACTTGAATGCTTTTACTGTGACTGACATTTGGTGCTCATAATTATTAAACTGTGCTAAGTTGAGCAAAAATGCATGAGAAAAAAACTCATATTTTTTTTTGATCAAATTATTTTTCCCTACAAGGCTATTTGTGTTATTTCAGTTATTTGACAAGTGTACCTCTTTCAGAAGAAAAGAATCATACTTGCCCTTATTCAAAATAACAAAGAGAAAAAAATACAAAGAAAATCAGCAGATGGAAATGGAAGACCATGATCAAGTCTCATCTAACATTTCTAAGACTAGTTCTATTTTTTGTTGCTGTTGTTTTGGTAAGGCCTTTGAAAAATAATGCACAATTATACAGTTTCTATTAAAAGAAAAATGGCCTAGATTTCACCCTTTGTCTTGAGGTATTTCAAATTCAACAGATCACTAACTTTTCTTTTTCACAGAAGGTGTATTTAACGAAAAAGCTAAACTTCTTATTATACTGTCAGGAATAATATAATTCATGGTAGAGGGCTTTAAGAGGACTGGTTTACTTTTTAAATGTGTTATTGTTGTTGGCAAAAATGATAAAGTTCACTGTCACTGGTAATGATGCTCAATCTTAATGTTTTCCTCTTGTTTCTATTTACAACTGAGATTTACCCTGTTTTACTTCTAAAATGCTTCTCTGTTGAAGATCACTATTGTTAGCATCTGATTCAATCCTTATTTGTATAAGAAAGCCTTCCTGATATTACTTTTAAGCTGATTATCATACATTTAAAAAAGAATAGAAGAGGCTATTTTCTTCACCTCCAAAATCACTGCAGATGGTGACTGCAGTCATGAAATTAAAAGATGCTTGCTCCTTGGAGGAAAGCTATGACCAACCTAGACAACAAATTAAAAAACAGAGACATTACTTTGCTGACAAAGGTCCAACTAGTCAAAGCTGTGGTTTTTCCAGTAGTCATCTGTGCATGTGAGAGTTGGACCATAAAGAAAGCTGAGTGCTGAAGAATTGATGCTTTTGAACTGTGGTGTTGGAGAAGACTCTTGAGAGTCCCTTGGATTGCAAGAAGATCAAACTGGTCAATCCTAAAGGAATTCAGTCCTGAATATTCACTGGAAGGACTGATACTGAGGCTGAAGCTCCAGTACTTTGGCCACCTGATGCAAAGAACTGACTTATTTGAAAAGATCCTAATGCTAGAAAAGATTGAAAGTGGGAGGAGAAGGGCCCAACAGAGGATGAGATGGTTGGGTGGCATCACCAACTCGATGGACATGAGTTTGAAGGAGCTTCAGGAGTTGGTGATGGACAGGGAAGCTTGGTGTGCTACAGTCCATGGGGTCACAAAGAGTCAGACACAACTGAGCAGCTAAACTGACTGACTGATTGTACTTTGGATTCTTTTGTTGATGATGAGGGCTTCTTCATTTCTTCAAAGGGATTCTTGCCCACAGTAGTAGATATAATATTCATCTGAATGAAAATTGTACATTCTGGTCCGTTTTAGTTCACTGATTCTTACAATATTGATATTCACTCTTTCCATCTCCTGTTTTACCACTTCCAATTTACAGTGATTCATGGACTTAACATTCCAGATTCCTATTGTTGGTGGAGTTTGTAGTTTCCTGGGTTCTGTTTCATCGCAACAAAAATTTGAAGCAACGGATAGTCCAGCATTACATTCCTCAGATGGACCAGTGTTACAGTTCAGTTTCATTTAGAAAGGGAAGGAAACTACATACTTGAGGCATAAGGACATGCCGACCCAATAGACACGAAGAGAAAAGAGGCCCTGGCCCAATTTGACTCCTCTTTTTATATGTTTTTTCTTCTCCCCGTGGGCCTGCCCTGTGTAAGTTGGGCTAGCCAGGAGTGCAGTTTGTTTTACCTGAGGTCCTCACTCTGGTCCTCGGACTTTCCTTTGTTCTATATTCATGGGCTTTTCCCTTCCTTGTCTTTTGGCCACTGTCATTCTGGACTCCTTTTTCCTATTCTTAACTACCTAACATTCCCCCCTTCAAGAGATAGGAGGCCTAATTCTTTGGGTATAGGGGCATTGAGGTCTGTCTGGCTAGTTTCTGTTGAACTGGGCCAGCAGTGAGCATTAGGCCTCCCCCTTTTGCTAGTCTCAAGCCTCAGAGTCCTTACAATGGTGTCTATCTAAGGGTAAGTGATATTGTCTGTGGTCATCTGTAGTTTTAAATAGCCTTGTTGAAATGGTGCTGCATATTGTAGCTTGACCTGGGCAGAGACAAAATGGGTTATACAGTTGATATTACATGGAACAATCACAAGCAGCATCAATATGGTGATGACAGGGACTAGTAGGGGGCATTCAGTTTAGTTCAGTCGCTCAGTCGTGTCTGACTCTTTGCGACCCCATGAATCGCAACATGCCAGGTCTTCCTGTCCATCACCAACTCCTGGAGTTCACTCAGACTCATGCCCATCGAGTCAGTGATGCCATCCAGCCATCTCATCCTCTGTTGTCCCCTTCTCCTTCTGCCCCCAATCCCTCCCAGCATCAGAGTCTTTTCCAATGAGTCAACTTTTCACATGAGGTGGCCAAAGTATTGGAGTTTCAGCTTTAGCATCATTGCTTCCAAAGAAATCCCAGGGCTGATCTCCTTCAGAATGGACTGGTTGCATCTCCTTGCAGTCCAAGGGACTCTCAAGAGTCTTCTCCAACACCACAGTTCAAAAGCATCAATTATTCGGCGTTCAGCCTTCTTCACAGTCTAACTCACATCCATACATAGCCAACTACAAATTGCCATAACCAGGAGGATTACCCAAAGAGAGATTATAGCCACCCCGAGAATTCTCTAGCTTGTTCTTTGAGATCCTGTAAGGTCTGAATGTTTTTACTGAGGACTGTGAGACTTTCTTTAACTTAACTGAAGGTATTTACCCAGAAACAACACATCTCATTTAAGATGGTTCAAGTCCCTCCTTGTTCAGGAATCAAGATATCTACCACCTGCTTATTTTGGAATACAGCCCCTGACAAGCTGTGTTGGCTCTTCGGATCTGTCCTGAGAAATCTTATCCTCAGAAACTTAATTTTGGGGGTATTCATTAGAATGGCACTCATTTGTAGCCCTGAATAGGTATAGGGGCTTGCAGGTGTATTCAGTGCCCTCTTTTGTTTTCTTCCATGGCTTGACTCATGAGTAGTGAATACAGGAGTTATGTCCTGGTACCTTGGCTGTTGTCGAGTTAGAAAGTATTAAAGGGTAGAGGCTCTTCTATGTGGGCTGGAGTTGAGCCTTTGGGGATCCATCTTTCCAGATTTTAATTAGGACTTGAATTCCTGGAGCATATGGTGGTGACTCTTTAGAATCTTTTGTGTCCTGGTTGACACCCCACAAGTATATCCTGTTGGAATCCTGTTGGAATTGCCCAATGGCCATGGTATAAGACTGGAGGGTCTGAGCCTCTGGATCTAGGAAGAGGATACTGACATAAACAAAAGGTCTCTCATATAGCATCTCACAAGGATTAAACCAACCTGTTCCTTAAGGACAATATGGGTGCAAAGGAGAGCTATTGGTAAAGCCTTCTTCCATCCCGGGAAAGTCTCCTGGGTTATCTTTTTTATTCCTGATTTTAGGAATTGGTTGGCTATTTCAACTTTTCCTGAAGACTGAGGCCTCCAGACACGATGGAGATAATACGTAATGCCCAATGCTTTAGAGACCTCTTGGGTGACCTTAGAAGTAAATGATGTCCCATTGTCACTTTGTAATGACCTGGGAAGACCAAATGATTTCATGGAGCAGCACTTCCTCAGCCTTCTCAGTCCAGGTGGAAAAGACTTCAATCCATCCTGTGAATGTATCTATCATGACTAATAGGTATTTATGTCCTTGAGAAACTGGCATCTGGGTGAAGTCCATCTTCCAGTTGTCTCTGGGATAGGTCCCACATTGGTGGACAGCACGGGGGCCATCTGGGGTCTTTGAGCTCCTTGGGGGTTGTTAATTGGCAAGTGGGACAAGAGGAGACCACTTCCTTATAGTCGTTTGGAGGCCTGTTACTCTGAAGGATCTTTCTTGTAATCTTTGGAGGGTGAGTGGTGGCATGTAAGGAGTTAACCAACTTCCATTGGATGTTCCCAGGAGTCCCTTCTTTTGGAACCACCATATGATCTTGAAAGCTCTCACTCTTAGCTTTAAGAGTCTCGCATTCAGTATATGAATGACTTTCTGGCAAGTTAGTCTGTGGAACTAAGGTGGATACCCCTATTAGGTCATTGTTCTATAATGCTGCTCTCTTAGCTGCATGATTGGCTGCTTGGTTCCCTCATGCCACTTCCGTGCTCTCTTTTTGGTGTCTTTTATAATGGGAGGCTGAACCATCAGTGGAAAGATGAACTGCTGCCAAGAGCCTGAGGATTTGATCACCGTATATGATTGGGGACCCTCGGGTGGCCAAGTGGCCTCTTTCTTTCCAGATAGCAGTATGTGCATGTAGCACCATAAAGGCATACTTGGAGTCAGTGTAAATGGCTACTCTTTTTCCTTTTCCAAGCTCTAAAGCTCGAGTCAGGACTATGAGCTCAGCTAATTGGGCCGAAGTACCTGGTGGCAAAGGTTTAGCCTCTGTGGTCTCAAAATTGGAGACTACTGAATATCCAGCTCTTTTTTTTTTTTTTTCTTTTTATTTCATCAAAGACGAAGCTGCTTCCATCAGTGTACCAGATTTTCTCATAATTGGTCAGAGGATCTTCTGACAATCCTTCTCACAGTTTTGTCCAGTGGTCTAAGGTTTCTAGGCAAGAGTGAAAAGGGACAGAGCCCTTGGGGGTAGGCAGGGTTAAGAACCTCACAAGGGGATATAGTCAGGCTTGGATTTTCCATCAGCACTACTTGATATCTGAGGATTCTTTGATCAGACATCCATAAATGGCCTCTCCCATTTAGGAGTTGTTTCACTTGGTGCCTGGTAAAAATAGTTAGTTTGCCCCTAAAAGAGAGTTTTAAAACATCTTTTATCAGAATTGCAATAGCTGCAAGATTTTGAAGGCAGGGAGGCCAGCCTCACGTGGTTGGATTGAGCCTCTTGGATAAGTAAGCTACAGGGCCTACTCAGGTCCCAACGTTTGAGTTAACAATCCGACGGCTATTCCTTCTTTTTCATGGACATAAAGTTGGAATGCTTTTTCTGGGTCTGGCAACCTCAAGACAGGTACTTGAGTTAAGTTTTGTTTTAGTGTAGCCTCTGCCTTCTTTTGAGGAGTTCCCCACATCAGTGGGATTGAATCATCCCGTCCCTTCAAGTTCTCATATAAGGACTGGGCAATTAGACCATAGTTGAGTATCCATCCAGATTCTACAATACCCAGTTAGTCCCAGGAAAACTCACAATTGTTTTCAAGTTGTAGGGGAGGGCAACTGGAGGATTTCTCACACTTGATCAGAGATCAGCCTCCTGGACCAGTGTGTAATCTGAACTCCTAGGTAAAGGACCTTTGTCTCGACCCTCTGTGCCTTAGCACGGGAGACTTTATATCCCCTCTCTGCCAAAAGTTTAGAACCTGAATTGCCTGTTTGAAGACATTTTTCTCATCTGGAGAGCAGATTAGTAGGTCATCTACATTTTGTAATATTTTCCCATTAGGTCCTAGGTCGAGATCTAGGAGACTCTGGTAAGAGCCTGCTCAAACAGGTGGAGGATATCTCTCAACCCCTGAGATAATACTGTTCAAGTCATCTGTTGGTGTTTTTCTCCTGGAGCCTCCCACTCAAAGGTAAAAAGATATTGGGATTCTTTAGCCAGTGGTATGCAAAGGAATGTATCATTGAGATCCAAGACTATAAACCACTTGTCACTGGGTGGGATTTCTCCCAAGATTACATAGGAATTGGGTACTGTGGGATGGACAGAGACTACAGCTTCATTTATGATCCAGAGATCTTGAACCATTCACCAGATTCCATCATTTTTCTTTACAGGGAGGATCAGGGTGTTACATGGCAAATTAGAGGGGACCAGTAGCACACAGGCAAGGGATTTATTTATTAGAGGGTGTAGTCCTTCCCAAGCTTCTCTTCTGAGAGGATATTGTTTCTGATTAGGAAACCGAGGGGGATCTCGGAGGACAATGATGATTGGTTCATCTTGGTGGGCTCGTCCAGGAGTCCCTCAGTCCCACACCTGGAGGCTAATTTTATCCTCCCGTAGTTTTTGGTCCCTCTATATTGGAGAGGGTGTAATGGGTTCTTCAGTAGTAACCAGAAGCTGAAGGGCTCTAGGGGCTGAAAAGCTTCCCATCACAAGGGTGGTCCCAAGTTTAGTGAATATATCTCTTCTCAATAAGTGGGTAAGACACTCATGGACCACAAGAAACTGGTGGGGAAATATTTGTCCATCTCAGAAACAAAGCAGTGCTTGGGTGAATTTTTTAGTAATTGTTTTCCCTGTAAAACCCAAAATGATGCAGGTTTGGGAGGAGAAGGCTCTGGAGTAGGAGGTCAGGGCAGAGTAGGTAGCCCTTGTGTCAACCAAGAAATTCTCAGACCTACCTATCATATCCAGTTGTACAAGGGCTCCAACCTTGTGATGGTTATCTGTGACAGGTGGCTGGCTGAAGTGGGCTGCTCCAGTATTGCTAAACCATCATGAGGGAATTTTACCTTGAGACTCTTGGGTCCTGAGGGCAGAATGCTGCCCAATGTCCCAATTGATGGCTTTTGTAGCAAGCCATTTTAGTAGACTTGTCAAAGTTTGGACACTTTGGCCCAATGCCTCGCCTGTCTACAGATTAGGCATTTGCCTGGTGCCTTGTGCTTCAAGGACTCGGTGTTTGCCATAGGGCTTCCCTGGAAGGAGACCAGAATCTGGGCATGCCTTGTCTCTTTGCTTTTCTCCCTTTCCTGGATATTGGTCTCCCTCTCCTGTTCTCTGTTATAAAAGGTATTGGTGGCTGTCTGGACCATCTCATCTAAAGAGGCAGCAGGGTCTTCCTGCTATAGCTGTTGTAACTTTATCCTGACGTCTGATGCACACTGGGACAGGATTTGTCCATTAAAATCACATGTCCCTCATAAGAGTCTAAGTTCAGATTGGTAAACTTTTGGAGGGCCTCTTTTAGACTTTCCAGAAAGGCAATGGAGTTCTCATTGGACTCCTGAGCTATTGTTGAGATGGGCATAGTCCCACAACTAACAGGCTTCCTTCTATTTCCATGGGTGAGCTTGCTTAGAGGTGAGTCTTTCTGAAGCTTATCCTACCCAATACTGTTGCAACCTGAGAGGCATGTGTCCCTGGGTCAGAGTGCAGATCCCCAAGCAGGCTGAGGCATAACAGCCTCCTGGAGATTGAATCCCCAGGCAGGTAGAGGCATGTTGGCCTCCTGAGAATTGGGCCCCTGGGAAGGTCGAGGCATGTCAACTCCTGGGACCCCTGGACTGGTGGATCCCTGAGCAGGTTGAGGTGTGAACAAACTTTCAAGAACCAGATCCCTAGGCAGTATGAGGCAGGTCAAACTTGTAGGACCCCTGGGCTGGAGTTAGGCGTCCCCAAGGTCTCCAGCATGAACAGTGCTGGGTAGGATTAAGAGGTTGTTATCTTAACTCATTGCTGGTTTGTCTACTGTGTGTTGATAGCAATAGATATCGTGATATAAAGCAATCCAAGTCTGTTATCCATTTATTGCTCTGAGGGAAGGTAAGTCACTGATTTCTTCCCCTAGTTTTCCATACGACAGTTAGGGTGTTTCCAATGGTAAATATTTCATTGTCATAAATCCACTGNCTGGTTTGTCTACTGTGTGTTGATAGCAATAGATATCGTGATGTAAAGCAAACCAAGTCTGTTATCCATTTATTGCTCTGAGGGAAGGTAAGTCACTGATTTCTTCCCCTAGTTTTCCATACGACAGTTAGGGTGTTTCCAATGGTAAATATTTCATTGTCATAAATCCACTGTAGGTAATAACAGAAGTAATGACAGAGGAGTGGGTTATCTGCTCCTGTTAGGAGCATTAGTGTATTTTAATGAGCTGAGTGGAGTGATGTTGTCTATAGTGGGGCAGGGTATTGGTTGCTTAGTAACAAATTGATAAGAGGCAATAGACCAGATGTTCCATAAAAGTGGAGTGGGGATTTGATCCCAGGGCATACTTTTGGAGAAGTATGGTAAGGGCTTGGGCCNAGAGTCAGACACTACTGAGCAACTGAACTGAACTGAACTTAGAACAGAGCTGTCTAATTGATTGCTCTGTAGTAACAGCAATGTTCTGTGTCCACATTGCTCAATATGGTAGCCTTAAGAGTATTTTGTACATTTAAACACTTTAAATGTGGCTAGTGTGACTGAAAAACTAAAATTTTAATTTATTTAACATTAATAAATTTCAATTAACATAGCTGCACCTGGCTATTGAACAATGCGGAGCAGAACCAGAAAGTCAAGATGATTGCATTTAGGGGTAATAAAATAATGTCAGGATAGCACATGTGCTATGAAACTTATTACTTGACTTTGCTATGAATTATCTATGATTATAGATAGTGCCCTAGTATGGGCACAAGTTTATGCTTTTATTTTCTCAAGGAGAGAATACCATGGCCTTTTTTCCCCTCCAAATTACATTTTAATTCACTTTTAAAAATTCATGTACAATAAAAATTTACCTGTTTTTGTTATAAAGTTCTATGGGTTTTGATAAAGACTTATAGTTGTGTAAATACTAACTCAGCCAAGATATTGGATAATTCCATCAGTGTAAAACTTTCTCATGTCCTTCTTAGTCAATTTCATACAGGCTTTGTTACTGAATGCAGAATATGCTTTTAACTTCTGAGAATCAATTTTTCAAAAATATGTTGGAAAAAATTTTAAGAGTTCCCAAAAGAAGAAGGAAAACATTTTTGGAACTGATCATGAGAACTGAACCATAAAAAAAGCTGAGCGCTGAGGAATTGACACTTTTGAACCGTGTGTTGGGGAAAACTCTTGAGAGTCCCTTGGACTGCAAAGAGATCCAACCAGTCCATCCTAAAGGAGATCAGTCCTGAGTGTTCATTGCAAGGACTGAGTTGAATCTGAAACTCCAATACTTTGGCCACCTGATGCGAAGAGCTGACTCACTGGAAAAAACCCTGATCCTGGGCAAGATTGAGGGCAGGAGGAGAAGGGGACAAAGAGAATGAGATGGTTGAATGGCATCACCGACTCAATGGGCATGAGTTTGGGTAAATTCCGGGAGTTGGTGATGGACTGGGAGGCCTGGCATGCTGTGATTCATGGGTCGCAAAGAGTTGGACATGACTGAAATGAACTGAATAAGGAAATATAAGAACATTGATTAAATGATATCTGAGAAAGGCAGATAACAAACTGTTTACAAACTGTTACTGGCAAAGTACAAATGTCAAAGGAAGGGTTGAATGATTTATTTTGTGCAAGAGATTGTCCTGAAACAGTGTAATGGAAAGGGAAAATTTGCCTTTCAGAACATGTAGTGGATAATTGATGTAGCCATTCATTTAGAATGAATATCTAGTGCTTGTAGACACTAAATAATAAAATACTAGGTATTCTTTTAATTAATGGCAGCCTATTTATTTTCCTAAAACTTGCTTTAAAATGCCAAGATCAAAATAGAAATATTTTAAAATTCTACTTCAAGTCATTTTTAAATTAATTGGATAGTGAAAAATTACTAAGCCAGGATATGGGATACGTTGGAGACCTAGTAGACTGATTATTCAGATCATGGGAACTACTGTTTTTCTGGGCTTTAACAATTCAGTGGTAATCAGCTTTATTGCTAATCAATTAATAGAACTGGAGACACTAATCAACACTTTTGAACACTTCATGAGGCTATAAACATCAGAAATTGAAATCTTGGGACTTAATAAATTATGGATGAGTTCTATAAAAACATATCTATATTGGATTAGGACCCATAAAGGATGTACCGTAGGAGTAAATAAGAATTTTCCTACATCACAGACCCTCACAAACACTATCTCAATTTGGTGCTTCTTCAACAAGTTAAAAACAGAATTTCTATATGATCTAGCAATTTCACTCTTGGATATATATTCAAGAATTAAGAACAGGTATTCAAATAAATATTTGTACACAGATATTGATAGCAGCACTAATCGCAACAGCCAAAATGTTGAAACAATCCAAACACCTATCACCAAATGGGTAAATAAAATGCAGTATATCCATACAACAAAATATTATTAAATCACCCAAAAGAATTAAGACTGATACATGCTTCAGCATGGGTAAACCTCAAAAACATTATTCTAAGTGAAGGAAACGAGACATAGAAGGTCACATACTATATAATTCCATTTACATAAAAGACCAAAAATAATTAAATTCAGAGAGACAGCAGATTAGTGGTTATCAGGGCTGGTGGCAAAGAGAGGTGGGGAGTGACTATTTAATGGGTGTGAGGTCTTCTTTTCGGGTGATGGAATGTTTTAGAATGTAATGGAGTAATGATTGCACAATGCTGTGAATGCACCAATGCTACTGAACTGTACATTTTAACATGGTTAATTTTATGTTGTGTAAACTTTATCTCAACAAAAAAGAAAAACAAAAGCAAAAACAGTAGGCAAAATTAAACATATGACTACCATATAAGCAAGAAATTGTACTCCTAGGCATTTAATTCAAAGAAAGAAATAGATATGTTCACACACTATTTTATACACAGATATGCATATCAGCTGAAAACTATCTAGCTTCATTCAATGGATGATGGGTTAAGCAAGTTGTGGTATGCTGTACTGTGGAACATTATTCAACGATATAAAAGAAAAATCATTGATGGATGCTGTAGCACAAATAAATCTCCAGAAAATTTTGCTGACTGAAAAATATTGACTACATACTTTATGATTCCATTCTATAACATTTTATATTATTTTATATGCAGAGTTAAGGGATAGGGAATAGGGTTTAGGAAGGATGTTCAGTGAGTATAAAAAGACAACATAATGTATCATTGTTTTGCCTTTATTGTATCAATGTCAATATCTTGGTTGTGGTATAAAAGTGAAAGTGTTAATAGCTCTGTCATGTCTAACTCTTTGCAACCCCATAGACTGTAGCCTACCAGGCTCCTCTGTGCATGGGATTCTCCAGAAAAGAATACTGAGGTGGGTTGTCATCTCCTCCTCCAGGGGATCTTCCTGACAGAGGGACTGAACCCATGTCTTCTGTGTCTCCTGCATTGGCAGGCAGATGGGAAGTCCAGAAAGTATTGTATAGTTTCAGAAAATGTTACCAGTGTGATAAACTCATAAAGGGTACATAGGAATCTTTTTGTGTTATTTCTTACAACTCCATGCAATTTTACAATTATCTCAAAATAATAAGTTTAATTTTAAAAAATTTATACCAACTCTTGCTATAAATATGAAAAAGAATACTCCCCAATCTATGTTGAGTCCAGGTTAACTTCAGAGATGAGGGTATTACAAGAAAGGATAATTACAGGTCATGAACATACTTGAAAGACACTTAACAAAATAGCAAAGTAAAATCAGACATATATCTAAAATAGTTTTATCTTATTACCAAATTGGTTACAAAATTAACCAGGAGAGTAAAACTGGTTTAACACTTAAAAAGTAGTCAGTCATACAATACAACACAGTGGCAGAATAAAGTGGCAGATTGTATGAGAATAACTCATACAATCATTTCAATAAATGTGACAAAACTATTTAATAAAGTTTAACATTTGCTCACAGTTTAAAACATATCAAGTTACATAAATGGCTTCTAAATGTAACAAGCCAAAGAATTCAGCAAAAACCATATTTAAGAGTGCAGATTTAAAACTATTCTTTCAGAACTCTAGAAAAAAGCAGGAATGATCATTCATCACTTTATTCAATGCTTTTCTATTCAATTAAATAATACTAAGAAACAAAGTATAAGTGTCAGGAAGGAATAAATAATATGGCCATAATTTCATAAAATTCTGTATTTAAAATTAAAAACATGTTGGTACATTATTAGAATTAATAAGTTCTTGCTTTTGGGAGACTCAGAAATATTCCAAGGCTGATCATAAGGTGGCTATCACTGGCAATCCAGGTTATCTGTTTTTTTCGGTCATGTCCCATAAGAAAGGAAGTTTCATGATAATGAGAAAGTCTTTCTCAAAAGACTCTGGCAAATTTTCTCTTATTAAAGCTTTTTAAATTGTGTAACTAGCTTGCATGTATACAAAAGAGTACAAAGCAAAAAATGTACAGTTTAATTACTTGAACTTAAAGTGAACTTCTTTGTAACAAGCATTTAGGTCAAGAAATAAAACAACTTGACCCCTCAAGAAATATTTGCCTCCTCTTAAGCATTATTGAGATTCTTAAAGAGCTTTTTCTTAATGCAAGTGTATCTATTAATATTCTTCATACTGAAATAATGAAAGCAAAAAATGTATATTTAATTCTTAACTCAGTTAAGAATAATAGAAAACCCATTATATTTTCACAAAAATTGATATCTTATAAAAATAAAAAATGATGACATTTCCAGGACAATAAAAGCTAGTGAGATAAGTAATGCAGATTTACACATATATATATATTTAACTGTTGGCTGTGAAGACAATTTTAATTTGTTCCTTAGATTCAAATATATGAAAAAAGTAGGGTTGCTACAAATATGTACTTTAAAATGGAAAGTATTTTAATAGTCTTTTTAGATAATAGTGGATATCCTTTTATGATATTAAATAAAATTCAACTTGTAATTTCAAGATAAATTGCAGCGTGGACTTTTAAAGCTTATCATTAAACTTTAGTACTCATTTATGTTAAAATTTGTTTGTGGAGTTTGCATTTTGAAGGAATATTTTACCCGTAAGTAATTCACAATATCATGAACTGGTCATTCAGGAAATAGTGGTTAACTCATTGTTTGTTCCAAATGTTATAATTTTACATTTAAAAATTTCAAAATAAAATTATATTTTTCCTGATGTCACTACTGGTTTAATTAGAAGTTTTCAGAATCAGGAAGCCAACCTCAAGGTGATATGTACAAGTTTTACAATTTTCTTTAATTTTCTCTCAAAACCTTAAATTTTATCATTTAATAGAAATATTGTCATTTGTTTTTCTTGAAGTGACATGCTCATTTTTCTCATTTTTAAGAAAATGCTTACCAAATGCTGAGTTCTTAATAACCACAATTTGCCTCCCATTTTCTTTGCAAGGAATACTTTCTTAAAAATCTATTTTTTTAAAAGATATATTTAATGTTACTTAATCAAGTGAATAAATATTACCAGTTTATCTTAGGTGAAATTGGCATTTTATTTTCTCTGCAAGTGACTGCTGTTACAATTCAGTGTCACTGTCTAATTTGTACAATTACTTTTACCCACTATTGCTTTTGTACCATTAGTGCAGTGTCAAAGAAGTAAAAATAGCAAGCAACACCGAAGTTTTATTATGAAAATAGTCTTAATCTCCATGATCTGCAGACTAGATGTGAAAAAATTTCATAGTGCAGCCAGAAATAAAGCAAGAAATACTTTCATAGTGATAAACTCCTTATCAGCCTCCATGTACATTTCAACTGGGTATATAAAATCCTTCTTAGTGTTCATTTTGTTGACCATTTGTAGTTGGAAAAAAGATGGTATATACATTCTGTGATTNCAATATGGTAGCCTTAAGAGTATTTTGTACATTTAAACACTTTAAATGTGGCTAGTGTGACTGAAAAACTAAAATTTTAATTTATTTAACATTAATAAATTTCAATTAACATAGCTGCACCTAGCTATTGAACAATGCGGAGCAGAACCAGAAAGTCAAGATGATTGCATTTAGGGGTAATAAAATAATGTCAGGATAGCACATGTGCTATGAAACTTATTACTTGACTTTGCTATGAATTATCTATGATTATAGATAGTGCCCTAGTATGGGCACAAGTTTATGCTTTTATTTTCTCAAGGAGAGAATACCATGGCCTTTTTTCCCCTCCAAATTACATTTTAATTCACTTTTAAAATTTCATGTACAATAAAAATTTACCTGTTTTTGTTATAAAGTTCTATGGGTTTTGATAAAGACTTATAGTTGTGTAAATACTAACTCAGCCAAGATATTGGATAATTCCATCAGTGTAAAACTTTCTCATGTCCTTCTTAGTCAATTTCATACAGGCTTTGTTACTGAATGCAGAATATGCTTTTAACTTCTGAGAATCAATTTTTCAAAAATATGTTGGAAAAAATTTTAAGAGTTCCCAAAAGAAGAAGGAAAACATTTTTGGAACTGATCATGAGAACTGAACCATAAAAAAAGCTGAGCGCTGAGGAATTGACACTTTTGAACCGTGTGTTGGGGAAAACTCTTGAGAGTCCCTTGGACTGCAAAGAGATCCAACCAGTCCATCCTAAAGGAGATCAGTCCTGAGTGTTCATTGCAAGGACTGAGTTGAATCTGAAACTCCAATACTTTGGCCACCTGATGCGAAGAGCTGACTCACTGGAAAAAACCCTGATCCTGGGCAAGATTGAGGGCAGGAGGAGAAGGGGACAAAGAGAATGAGATGGTTGAATGGCATCACCGACTCAATGGGCATGAGTTTGGGTAAATTCCGGGAGTTGGTGATGGACTGGGAGGCCTGGCATGCTGTGATTCATGGGTCGCAAAGAGTTGGACATGACTGAAATGAACTGAATAAGGAAATATAAGAACATTGATTAAATGATATCTGAGAAAGGCAGATAACAAACTGTTTACAAACTGTTACTGGCAAAGTACAAATGTCAAAGGAAAGGTTGAATGATTTATTTTGTGCAAGAGATTGTCCTGAAACAGTGTAATGGAAAGGGAAAATTTGCCTTTCAGAACATGTAGTGGATAATTGATGTAGCCATTCATTTAGAATGAATATCTAGTGCTTGTAGACACTAAATAATAAAATACTAGGTATTCTTTTAATTAATGGCAGCCTATTTATTTTCCTAAAACTTGCTTTAAAATGCCAAGATCAAAATAGAAATATTTTAAAATTCTACTTCAAGTCATTTTTAAATTAATTGGATAGTGAAAAATTACTAAGCCAGGATATGGGATACGTTGGAGACCTAGTAGACTGATTATTCAGATCATGGGAACTACTGTTTTTCTGGGCTTTAACAATTCAGTGGTAATCAGCTTTATTGCTAATCAATTAATAGAACTGGAGACACTAATCAACACTTTTGAACACTTCATGAGGCTATAAACATCAGAAATTGAAATCTTGGGACTTAATAAATTATGGATGAGTTCTATAAAAACATATCTATATTGGATTAGGACCCATAAAGGATGTACCGTAGGAGTAAATAAGAATTTTCCTACATCACAGACCCTCACAAACACTATCTCAATTTGGTGCTTCTTCAACAAGTTAAAAACAGAATTTCTATATGATCTAGCAATTTCACTCTTGGATATATATTCAAGAATTAAGAACAGGTATTCAAATAAATATTTGTACACAGATATTGATAGCAGCACTAATCGCAACAGCCAAAATGTTGAAACAATCCAAACACCTATCACCAAATGGGTAAATAAAATGCAGTATATCCATACAACAAAATATTATTAAATCACCCAAAAGAATTAAGACTGATACATGCTTCAGCATGGGTAAACCTCAAAAACATTATTCTAAGTGAAGGAAACGAGACATAGAAGGTCACATACTATATAATTCCATTTACATAAAAGACCAAAAATAATTAAATTCAGAGAGACAGCAGATTAGTGGTTATCAGGGCTGGTGGCAAAGAGAGGTGGGGAGTGACTATTTAATGGGTGTGAGGTCTTCTTTTCGGGTGATGGAATGTTTTAGAATGAAATGGAGTAATGATTGCACAACGCTGTGAATGCACTAATGCTACTGAACTGTACATTTTAACATGGTTAATTTTATGTTGTGTAAACTTTATCTCAACAAAAAAGAAAAACAAAAGCAAAAACAGTAGGCAAAATTAAACATATGACTACCATATAAGCAAGAAATTGTACTCCTAGGCATTTAATTCAAAGAAAGAAATAGATATGTTCACACACTATTTTATACACAGATATGCATATCAGCTGAAAACTATCTAGCTTCATTCAATGGATGATGGGTTAAGCAAGTTGTGGTATGCTGTACTGTGGAACATTATTCAACGATATAAAAGAAAAATCATTGATGGATGCTGTAGCACAAATAAATCTCCAGAAAATTTTGCTGACTGAAAAATATTGACTACATACTTTATGATTCCATTCTATAACATTTTATATTATTTTATATGCAGAGTTAAGGGATAGGGAATAGGGTTTAGGAAGGATGTTCAGTGAGTATAAAAAGACAACATAATGTATCATTGTTTTGCCTTTATTGTATCAATGTCAATATCTTGGTTGTGTTATAAAAGTGAAAGTGTTAATAGCTCTGTCATGTCTAACTCTTTGCAACCCCATAGACTGTAGCCTACCAGGCTCCTCTGTGCATGGGATTCTCCAGAAAAGAATACTGAGGTGGGTTGTCATCTCCTCCTCCAGGGGATCTTCCTGACAGAGGGACTGAACCCATGTCTTCTGTGTCTCCTGCATTGGCAGGCAGATGGGAAGTCCAGAAAGTATTGTATAGTTTCAGAAAATGTTACCAGTGTGATAAACTCATAAAGGGTACATAGGAATCTTTTTGTGTTATTTCTTACAACTCCATGCAATTTTACAATTATCTCAAAATAATAAGTTTAATTTTAAAAAATTTATACCAACTCTTGCTATAAATATGAAAAAGAATACTCCCCAATCTATGTTGAGTCCAGGTTAACTTCAGAGATGAGGGTATTACAAGAAAGGATAATTACAGGTCATGAACATACTTGAAAGACACTTAACAAAATAGCAAAGTAAAATCAGACATATATCTAAAATAGTTTTATCTTATTACCAAATTGGTTACAAAATTAACCAGGAGAGTAAAACTGGTTTAACACTTAAAAAGTAGTCAGTCATACAATACAACACAGTGGCAGAATAAAGTGGCAGATTGTATGAGAATAACTCATACAATCATTTCAATAAATGTGACAAAACTATTTAATAAAGTTTAACATTTGCTCACAGTTTAAAACATATCAAGTTACATAAATGGCTTCTAAATGTAACAAGTCAAAGAATTCAGCAAAAACCATATTTAAGAGTGCAGATTTAAAACTATTCTTTCAGAACTCTAGAAAAAAGCAGGAATGATCATTCATCACTTTATTCAATGCTTTTCTATTCAATTAAATAATACTAAGAAACAAAGTATAAGTGTCAGGAAGGAATAAATAATATGGCCATAATTTCATAAAATTCTGTATTTAAAATTAAAAACATGTTGGTACATTATTAGAATTAATAAGTTCTTGCTTTTGGGAGACTCAGAAATATTCCAAGGCTGATCATAAGGTGGCTATCACTGGCAATCCAGGTTATCTGTTTTTTTCGGTCATGTCCCATAAGAAAGGAAGTTTCATGATAATGAGAAAGTCTTTCTCAAAAGACTCTGGCAAATTTTCTCTTATTAAAGCTTTTTAAATTGTGTAACTAGCTTGCATGTATACAAAAGAGTACAAAGCAAAAAATGTACAGTTTAATTACTTGAACTTAAAGTGAACTTCTTTGTAACAAGCATTTAGGTCAAGAAATAAAACAACTTGACCCCTCAAGAAATACTTGCCTCCTCTTAAGCATTATTGAGATTCTTAAAGAGCTTTTTCTTAATGCAAGTGTATCTATTAATATTCTTCATACTGAAATAATGAAAGCAAAAAATGTATATTTAATTCTTAACTGAGTTAAGAATAATAGAAAACCCATTATATTTTCACAAAAATTGATATCTTATAAAAATAAAAAATGATGACATTTCCAGGACAATAAAAGCTAGTGAGATAAGTAATGCAGATTTACACATATATATATATTTAACTGTTGGCTGTGAAGACAATTTTAATTTGTTCCTTAGATTCAAATATATGAAAAAAGTAGGGTTGCTACAAATATGTACTTTAAAATGGAAAGTATTTTAATAGTCTTTTTAGATAATAGTGGATATCCTTTTATGATATTAAATAAAATTCAACTTGTAATTTCAAGATAAATTGCAGCGTGGACTTTTAAAGCTTATCATTAAACTTTAGTACTCATTTATGTTAAAATTTGTTTGTGGAGTTTGCATTTTGAAGGAATATTTTACCCGTAAGTAATTCACAATATCATGAACTGGTCATTCAGGAAATAGTGGTTAACTCATTGTTTGTTCCAAATGTTATAATTTTACATTTAAAAATTTCAAAATAAAATTATATTTTTCCTGATGTCACTACTGGTTTAATTAGAAGTTCTCAGAATCAGGAAGCCAACCTCAAGGTGATATGTACAAGTTTTACAATTTTCTTTAATTTTCTCTCAAAACCTTAAATTTTATCATTTAATAGAAATATTGTCATTTGTTTTTCTTGAAGTGACATGCTCATTTTTCTCATTTTTAAGAAAATGCTTACCAAATGCTGAGTTCTTAATAACCACAATTTGCCTCCCATTTTCTTTGCAAGGAATACTTTCTTAAAAATCTATTTTTTTAAAAGATATATTTAATGTTACTTAATCAAGTGAATAAATATTACCAGTTTATCTTAGGTGAAATTGGCATTTTATTTTCTCTGCAAGTGACTGCTGTTACAATTCAGTGTCACTGTCTAATTTGTACAATTACTTTTACCCACTATTGCTTTTGTACCATTAGTGCAGTGTCAAAGAAGTAAAAATAGCAAGCAACACCGAAGTTTTATTATGAAAATAGTCTTAATCTCCATGATCTGCAGACTAGATGTGAAAAATTTTCATAGTGCAGCCAGAAATAAAGCAAGAAATACTTTCATAGTGATAAACTCCTTATCAGCCTCCATGTACATTTCAACTGGGTATATAAAATCCTTCTTAGTGTTCATTTTGTTGACCATTTGTAGTTGGAAAAAAGATGGTATATACATTCTGTGATTTCTTTAGAAACATTCAGTCAAATGTTTATATTTTAGACAATTGGAGTCTAGGAGCTTCCATTTTTTCATTGGTAAATACTTAACATTTTCAGAGTACAAAGAACAGCAATGAGGAAATAAAAACAAGAAATTTGAATGCTAAAAGCTATGTTCAACAATTATGCAGTTTAAACTACCTACAAAAAAAACCCCTGTAATTGCTAAATAACATATTTTTATAATTTTGAATGCTCATGTTCATCCATAAATATGTAATTTTATATAAAATAAATAATACAATTCATCATGAGATTGTGAGTATGATACTAATGTTTAGAACTTTTAGTTCCCTTCCCTTAATCAAAGAGTACTCCTACTTTAAAAACATTTTTTTTTTTGTCATTGAAGTGTTTACTAGGAACCACTGTTAAAGACAGGTGACCCTATGAAATGGATAGGCATAAAAGACTGAAGTGTACATGACAATGTTCATTCTAACAGCTTGTTTTTATTCATAGAAATGTAACAGAAAAACTGACTATACAGACAAGAATTTCAGAGTTACTGAAAGACTTTGAGGACTAGTGGTCTGAAATACCGGAGAAGGCAATGGCACCCCACTCCAGTACTCTTGCCTAGAAAATCCCATGGCCTGAGGAGCCTGGTGGGCTGCAGTCAACGGAGTCGCTAAGAGTCAGGCACGACTGAGCGACTTCACTTTCACTTTTCACTTTCATGCATTGGAGAAGGAAATGGCAACCCACTCCAGTGTTCTTGCCTGGAGAATCCCAGGGACGGGGGAGCCTGGTGGGCTGTCGTCTCTGGGGTCGCACAGAGTCGGACACGACTGAAGCGACTTAGCAACAACAGCAGGTCTAATATACTCATCTGTTAAATGAAATGGAGATTCTCCAGATGGTTGAGAAAGAGATACTCAAATTAGTTGTGTCCTTGGGCTCTATCTGAAGACAGAAATGAACAAAGTAAAAGTCCATTACCCATGAAAACAATTTTTATTCAAAATAATACAGAACATCAATACCACCACCAAAAGAGTTATTTATAGTTTATGAAGCATTTGCTTTCAAGAGGGGAACACCTCAGTGGCCTGAGGGTGGATTTATAATTATAATAGCTACAGGAATTATGTTGTTTTAACAGTTATTAGGTGAATTATGTTGGAAGTGGTTAAATTGAATACATGGTAACATGCTTATCATTAATCAATTGATTATATCATTTCAACCTAAAAATGTTTCTTTTCTAAAATTTAAATATATTTTATGTGTAATATTATATTAGTTTCAAGTGTACTACATAAAATTTGATATTTGTGTACATTATGAAATGATTACCATGTTAAATTCAATAACTATCTGTCCTCATACAAAGTTATTATGATATTATTGACCACATTTCTTATGCTATATATTCATCTCCAACTTATTTATGATATAATTGGAAGCTGACATCTCTTAATCTGCTATACGTATTTCACCCAATTCCCTATGCTCTTCCTCCTGGCATCTGCCATTTGTTCTATCTATGAGTCTTTCTTTTGCTTGCTTTATTTTCTTTCTTTTGTTTATTGGTTTGTTTCACTTTTTAGATTTCATATATAAGTGAAATTTCATGTGATATTTGTCTTTCTCTGACTTATTTCACTTAGAATAATACCTCTATATCTATCCATGTTATCACAAATGTCAAGTTTTTTTTTAACTGAGTAATTATGTGTATTGATACATTTTTCTTTATCCATTCATTTATCACTGGACATTTGGTTGCTTCCATGTCTTGGTTATTGTAAATAATGCTGAAATGAACTTTGAAGTGCTTGTATTTGTTTCTTTTCTGAATCAGTGTTTTGTTTTGTTTTTCTCTCTTTGAGTATATATACACAGAAGTAAAAATGTTGGCTCATATAGTAACTTTAGGGCTTCCCAGGTGGCTCAGTGGTAAAGCATCCACCTGCAGGAGATGCAGGAGATATGGGCTTGATCTCTGGGTTGGGAAGATTACCTTGAGGAGAAAATGGCAACCCACTCCAGTAGTCTTGTCTGGAGAATCCCATGGAAAGAGGGGCCTGGTAGACTACAAGTCCATAACGTTGCAAAGAAATGGACATGACTGCGTGACTGAGCGTGCATTCATAGATATTTTGATTTTAGTTTTTGAGGAATCTTCATAATGTTTGCCACTGCAACTTCAACAATCTAGAATCTCACCAAGAATGTATGAAGATATCCTCTTCCTCACATCCTCACCAACACTTGTTATTTGTTATATTTTGATGATAGCTGTTCTGACAGAAGTGAGGGGCTATCACATTGTAGTTTTGATTTGCATTCTCCCAATGATTAGTGATGTAGATCGACTTTTCATGTGTCTCAGCCATCTGTATATCTTTGGAACACTATCTATTAAGGTCCTCTGCCCGTTTTACAAATCACGTTGTTTTTCATGCAGAGTTGTATGAGTTCTTTGTATATCTTGGCTATTAATCTCTTATTTGACATATCATTTGCAAATATCATCTCCCATCGCTAGTCATTTCCTTTTCTATGCAAAGGTTTTCTGTTTGATTTATCACCATTTGTTAATTTTGCTTTTATTTTCTTAGCCTGAAAAGACATATCTGAAATATATTGCTAATTCCAGTGTCAAAAAAATCCTGTCTATATTTCTTCTGTTTTATGTTTTCAGCTCTTGCATTTAAGTTTTAAAAATCCATTTCAATTTATTTCTGTATATTCTGTGAAAAAGTCATCCATATTTATTTTTTTGCATGTATTGTATAGTTTTCCCAAAACCACTATTGAAGAGGCTTTTTTCATATTGTATATTCTTGCCTTAACCATGACCATAACCATCTTGCCCCTTTCACCTGGCAACATAATTCTCCTAAAAGAAATGGGGGGAATCAGAGGGTCATTTNGTCTGTTGTTCCATGTCCAGTTCTAACTGTTGCTTCATGACCTGCATACAGATTTCTCAAGACGCAGGTACTTGGATGCAATCTCAAAAATGACAGCATGGTCTCTGTTTCTTTCCACGGCAAGCCTTTCAGTATCACAGCAATCCAAGTTTATGCCCTGATCAGTAATGTTGGATAAGCTAAATTTGAATGGTTCTATGAAGACCTACAAGACCTTCTAGAACTAGCACCAAAAAAAAGATATTTTTTTCATCATAGGGCAGTGGAAAGCAAAAGTAGGAAGTCAAGAGATACCTGGAGTAACAGGCAAATTTGACCTTGGTGTACAAAATGATGCAAGGCAAAGGCTAACAGAGTTTTGCCAAGAGAACACACTGGACATAGGAAGCACCCTCTTTCAACAACACAAGAGACAGCTTTACACATGGACATAACCAGATGGTCAATACTGAAATCAGATCAATTATACTCTTTGCAGCCAAGATGGAGAAGTTCTACACAGTCAGCAAACATAAGGTCAGGAGTTGTCTGTGACTCTAACCATGAACTCCTTGCTGCCAAATTCAGACTTCAACTGAAGAAAGATGGGAAAACCACTAGACCATTCAGGTATGATCTAAATCAAACCTCTTATGGTTATGCAGTGGAAGTGAGAAATAGATTTAAGGGATTACACCTGATAGATTGCCTGAATACATATGGATGGAGATTTGTAACATTGTATAGGACGCTACAACCAATCCAGAACTGAGGAAAAGAAATGAAAAAAGACAAAATGATTGTCTGAGTAGGTCTTGCAAATAGCTGAGAAAAGAAGAGAAGTAAAAGGCAAAGGATAAAAGAATATATACCCATCTGAGTGCAGAGTTGCAAAGAATAGCAAGAAACATAAAAAGCCTTCCTCAGTGATCAATGCAAAGAAATAGAGGAACATAATAGAATGGGAAAGACTAGAGATCTCGTCAAGAAAATTAGATATACTGAGGGAATATTTCACGTAAAGATGTGCACAATAAAGCACATAAATTGTATGGAACTGACAGAAGCAGAAGATATTGAGAAGAGGTGGCAACAATACACAGAAGTGTACGAAAAATATTTTAATGACCCCGATAAACACGATAGTGTGATCACTCAACTAGAGCCAGGCATCCTAGAATGCAAAATTATTTGGACCTTAGGAAGCATCATATGAACAAAGCTAGCGGGGGTGATGGAATTTTAGCTGAGCTATTTCAAACCCTAACAGATGATGCTGTGAAAGTGTTGCACTCAATGTGTCAGCAAAGNACGATAGTGTGATCACTCAACTAGAGCCAGGCATCCTAGAATGCAAAATTATTTGGACCTTAGGAAGCATCATATGAACAAAGCTAGCGGGGGTGATGGAATTTTAGCTGAGCTATTTCAAACCCTAACAGATGATGCTGTGAAAGTGTTGCACTCAATGTGTCAGCAAAGTTGGAAAACTCAGCAGTGGCCACAGGACTGGAAAAGATCAGTTTTGATTCTAATCCCAAACAAACACAATGCCAAAGAATGTTCAGACTACTGCACAATTGCACTTATCTCACACATTAGCATGGTAAGGCCCTAAATTCTCCAAATGAGGCTTCAACAGTAGATGAACTAAGAACTTCCAGATGTTCAAGGTGGATTTAGAAAAGGCAGAGGAACAAAAGATCAAATTGCCAACATCTGTGGGATCATACAAAAAGCATGAGAATTCCAAAAGAAAACCACTTATGCTTTATTGACTCACTAAAGCCTTTGTGTAGAGCACAACAAATTGTGGAAAAATCTTAAAGAAATGGGGATTCCAGACCACCTTACCTGCTTCCTGAGAAATCTCTATATAGGTCAAGAAACAAAAGTTAGAACTAGACATGTAAAAACAGACTGCTCCCAAATTGGGAAAGGAATATGTCAAGGCTGTATATTGTCACCCTGCTTATTTAACTTATATGCAGAGTACATCATGTAAAAGCCTGGCTAGAAGAAGCAGAAGCTGGAGTCAAGATTTCAGGGAGAAATACCCATAGCCTCAGATATGCAGATGACACCACCCTTAGGGCAGGAAGTGAAGAGGAACTAAAGAACCACTTGATGAAGGTGAAAGAGGAGAGTGAAAAAAGCTGGCTTAAAACTCAACATTCAAAAAATGAAGATCATGGCATCCAGTTCTGTCACTTCATGGCAAATGGATGGGGAAACAATGAAACACTGAGAGACTTTCTTTTCCTGGGCTCCCACATCACTGCAGATTGTGACTGCAGCCATGCAATAAAAAGATGCTTGATCCTTGGGAAAAAAGCAATGACAAAGCTAGACAACATATTAAAAAGCAGAGACATTACTTTTCCAAAAAAAGTCCGTATAGTCACAGCTATGATTTTTCCAAGAATCATGTATGGAATGGATGTGACAGCTGGACCATAAAGAAGGCTAAGCATGAGAAATTGATGCTTTTGAACTGTGATGTTGAATTCTCTTGAGAGTCCCTTGGACTGCAATGAGGTCAAACCAGTGAATCCTAAAGGAAATCAATCCTGAATATTCATTGGAAAGACTGATGCTTAATCTCCAATATTTTGGCCACCTGATACAAAGAGCTGACCCATTTGAAAAGACCCTGATGCTGGGAAAGACTGAACACAGAAGTAGAAGGGGGCAATGGAATGAGATGGTTGGATGGCATCACCGATTTAATAGACCTAAGTTTGAACAAGCTGTGGGAGATGGTGAATTACAGGGAGGCCTGGCATTCTGCAGTCCACAGGGTCACAGAGTCAGATATAACTGAACGACTGAACAACAAGACTGAACTATGGTTGGTTATGCTTTGAGTCAAAAATAAATCTTTATTTTGTAAAGTCATTGGAAATAATGGATAGATAAAAACAAAAGGAAGAAAAAATATTCTAGACAGTCGAGACATAGATCCAGAATACTAAGAAATAGAACCATAGATGAAGCGCACAGGAAAGAAAGAAGAAAAAAGGAAAGACACTAGATGGAGGAATCTTCTAGGAGTAGCCAATAGTGTAGACCTGAAACTGAAATAAGAAAAAGGAAACAAATAGTGCTAAATTCTATTTAACATCTCCTAATTTCTAAAGTTTATGCTAGTTTAATATTATTTTTATATGTAAAAATACTCTGTGATATATGTCATCATTATGTTAATGATAATTGAATTGTGACTCAGAGACTTTAAATAACTGCAACAGCAAAAAAGAAAAAAAAAAATTCAGGGAAGTTGAGATTCAAAAGCTTACTCTTATCCCATTTAAAAAAAAAAAAAAGTCTAGTTTAAAGAAAGTGTGACACGTAAGGAAATGTTTCAAAGTCCAGTTAGTTAATGAGGAAAACCTGGGTAAAGCTATAATCAACATAATATTGTTTCTAGTCAATGTTACATCAAGTGAAATGAACAGCTGTATCCTTTGAACATGTAAGTAATGACTTCATCATAGTGACTTGAGAATATGCTAGAAAGTTGACTTTCTTAAATACTTTATATAAAAAGGGTTTTGATATCTAAAACACAAGAGAACTTATTCTGAGTTGCACCCTTTAGTAAGCTTTTAGAGAAGTGACAGACTTAACTAAAATGGGCTAAAAACTCTGGGCTTCTTTCAGCTGTTCTGAAAGTTGCTTTGAAAAATTGTGTTATTGAGCACAAGTGGAAAATAACTTGGTTTAAAGAATAATACAGAAACTAACATCTATATGTGGCTTAAATTTTTTAAAAATTACCAATGCTTTTATGTGTTTCTACTGTACTTCCTACATACCTCCTTGTCCCAGGTTAAATTTTTCCATTCTTCCCCAGAGGTAGCTACCATTCTGAATTCTTTGTTTATCATTACCTTGATTTACTTGCTATGTATAATATATGCGTTCCTGGACAACATAGTTTTTAATTTGCTTTCATCTCTCTGAAGCTTGTACTCATTGGTTTATATTGCATGTGTTCTGCATTCAACTTACGTTGTTTAGTATCATGTGGTTGAGATCCATTCTTATTGATGCATATGTCTGTATTTCATTTTTTCTCTATTTTCATGTTGCCAATTGTACATAGATATAAAATCTAGCCATTCTCTTTTTTCATGGAAACTTGAGTTGTTTCCATTATTCTTGTAGTTATTATTTGGCTTAGTTTGTGTGTGTGTGTGTTTTAGCAGCTCCTGTAGATTTTTGGTTAATTTGTTAGTAGTTTGTTTTGTAGCTATTATTAACATTAGAGTCATGATTATTTATATGGAAGTCACATAATGACTTAAATTTGGCAGTGTACAGGAAATAATATAAGCATAAAGCATAGCTTATGCCCAGCTTCAGCTTTACTAGCTCATGCTAAATTATTCTCCACATAGTTAAACCATGTGATGTTCAATAAGCAATGTTGTTTTTTTTTCATATTCGATATTTTGCATCTCTGCATATAATATGGTATGTGCACACAAAAAACTTGTGTTCCATTTTACCTTATAAGTTTCAAGGGTCTCATTTTGAGATTAGACAACTTTGAATTAGTCTTCTTTCATTTACTCATATATACTGTATACCTCAGCATTTCCCTGGCATCTCAGATGGTAAAGAATGTGAATGTAATGCAGGAGACTAGGGTTTAATCCTTGGGTTAGGAAGATCCCCTGGAGAAGGGAATGGCAACTCACTCCAGTATTCTAGACTGGAGAATTCCATGGACAGAGAAACCTGGTGAATCACAGTCCATGAGTCCCAGAGAGTTGGACTGGACTGAACAACTAACATTTTCACACTTTCACTGTATACATATGTATATTGATATCTACTGATCATAGATATTTGAGAGACCTCCTGGGGTTTCGAAATATTATTTTTAGAAACAGGAAATTGTGAGAGCCCTTTTTATGATGAGGGTTTCAAATCCATACTTGGTATATTGTTTGAGTTTAAACAACTTCATGTAAAGATTTCTGAAAACAAACACTTGTGAATTTGATATAAGGCTAGTAGCAGAATCACTCAACTTCTTAAAATATTTGGGTTGGTTTGGAGAGAAGTGGTGAAAATGTTAAAATATAGGAAAAGACTTTACTAATTATATTGTCATATTTGTTTTAACATTCTTTAAACATTTCTTAAACGTTATTTAGACTCAGCTATTGAGGACACATTTTATTTGCTTTCAGTTTTATAAATAAATATTCCATGTACACCATGTACAGATTTGTATATGAACACAATTTTTCACTTCTCTTAGATAAATGTTTAGATTCAATGGTAAGTATATAATTATTTTTTTAAAAAACTGGCTATTATTCAATATCATTTTACATCCTCATTTTGCATTTATACCATTTTACATCCTCACCTGCAATGTATGAAAGATTCAGTTTCCCTGTATCTTTGCTTAGCTAACATGCTTGCTTCTCATGTTTACATTAGTTTCAGGCGTACAATAATTCAGTGTTTTTAAATTATTACAAATTAATGGCAATATTTCTTTGTATTGTACATACGTTCATATATCTTATTTATTGTATACATAGTAATTTGTGTCTTTTAATCCCATGCCCAGTATTGCCCATCCATCTTTCCTCTCCCCACTGGTACCCATTAGTTTCTTCTCTGTGAGTCTGTTTCTGCTTTTTTATATGCTTGTTTGTTTTATGTATTAGATTCAACATATATGTAATAACATAGAGTGTTTTGTTTCTCTGTCTGACTTTCAATAAGCACAATATTCTCTAGTTCCATCCACTTATGTTGCAAATGGCAGAATTTCAGTCCCTTTTATGACTGTAATATTTCATGGTATATATATCTCATGTATATACACATGTGTGTGTGTATACATATATATATATATACACACACAGAGAGAGAGAGAGAGAGAGAGAGAGAGAGAGTGTGTGTGTGTGTGTGTGTGTGTGTGTGTGTGTGTGTGTATCTGTGGCCTGTAATACACTGGCCTGTAATTTTATCTTTTTGTAGTGTCTTTGTATGGTTTGAGTAACATGGTAATAGTGGCCTTGTGGAATGAATTCGGGAGTGTTGCATTTCTTCAATTTCCCCATAAAACCTTCCAGTTCTGGACTTTAGTTTGCTGGGAGTTCTTGTTTTGTTTTGTTTAACAAATTAAACTTCCCTACTACTCATTTGTTTCTTCAGATTATCTGCTTCTTGCTGATAGTCTTAGAAGGTTGTATGTTTCTAGAAATTTCTCCATTTATTCTAGGTTATTCTGTTTGTTAGTATAAAACTCTTAATAGTATTCTGATTTTTGTATCTCTGTGGTATCAGTTGTGTTTTCTCCTCATCCATTTTTTATTTTGCTTATTCAGTTCCTCTGTCTTTTCTTGTTGATGAGCCTGGTTAAAGAGTTATATATTTTATATTTTCAAAAAACTGATCTTGATTTCATTGATCTTTTCTACTGTTTATATATATATATATATATATATATATTGCTGGAAGCCAGCACAGGAGATCCCATCCATGACAAGGTCATATGGAAGAGAAATGTTAAGCAAGGTTTCAGGAATCGAGGGGCTCCCTAGACCTGCTTGAATATCTACCCCAAAACCAGAATGTGTCTGTCTTACTATTTTGTGCCTTTCACCAACTCTCCTGACATNATTTTTTTTTTTTTTTTTTTTTTTTTTTTTACTATATGTAAAACTTTTCTCTCTGGTCATTTTCAAATTTTTTCTTTGTGTTTAACTTTCAGAGTGTTGAATAAGATAGGTCTTGATGTGTATTTCATTTAGTTTATTCTATTTCTAGATTTCTTAGTCTTTGAATTTATTGTTTTGGAGTTTTAAGGTCAAATTTGGAAAACATTCAACCATTATTTCTTTGCATAATTTTTCAATCCCATTCTCTTTTTTATCTCCTTTATGTTCTTCAATGACATGAAGAGTAGATCATTTGCTGTAGTTCTACATATTTCTCAGGTTGTGGTTTTTCCAATTTTTTTTGTTGTTGTTGTTCAGATCCAGGTATAGAACATATAGCTATCATTGTATTTTCTATATGTTTCAAAGTTTAATTGAACTTAACTGCTGATTATAAAGTAAATAAAATCTATCATACTCAGAACAAAATAAAACCAAATGTGGTACAGTTTAGAAGAATAATCTAAAATGAAAAATACCAAGAGAGTCTTAAAAACCAGAAGGTAAACAATCATATTTCTGGAAATTCATGAAAACATTAGCCATAATAATAAATGATAATTAGAACTAAAATTAATAAAGACAACAACAGCAAACTCTGAAGCTTATAAGAGAATAACTAAAAGTTAAATAAAATACCAAGAATGAATTCATGTTAATTTCTGGGTTGATTGTGACAGTGCAATAATAGCATTACCCTCCTGCACCAAACAATTCTAACTTTTAACAAATCATATGAAGGCACTCTTTCCACACACTAGAGAGCAGACTGAATAGTATTGTGAACCCTTAAAAGCAGGTGGAAAATAAACAAAATAAAAGGAAAATAAAATAAATAAAACTCTAAATAAGGTACAAGATAAAAAATTAAATGAGATAAAATATTTAAAATAAAGNGTAATAGCATTACCCTCCTGCACCAAACAATTCTAACTTTTGACAAATCATATGAAGGCACTCTTTTCACACACTAGAGAGCAGACTGAATAGTATTGTGAACCCTTAAAAGCAGATGGAAAATAAACAAAATAAAAGGAAAGTAAAATAAATAAAACTCTAAATAAGGTACAAGATAAAAAATTAAATGAGATAAAATATTTAAAATAAAGAATTTTTTGATGGAAATAATATAAGACTAGACATGGGACAAGAAATAATAAAGTTAGTAGAAATTGTATGGAATAAAACATAGAAAATAATAATGATAATTTTTAAAATTATCTGAGATCTATAGGGAGACATCAAATTATGAAATCTAAATATGGTTGGCATTTCATAAGAAGAGGAGAGAAAATAAAGGTCAGAATATTTTCCAAAATTGAGGAAGGATATTGTGTCTTACCCAAGGACTTAATGATTTCCAAACCAAAAAATACAGAGAGCTACCACTATATGCTATATAGGTAAGTTGCTGAAATCCAAAAGTTAAAAAAAAAAAAATTAAGCAGTCAGGAAAAATATACATATTTCATTCATTCAGGAAAAAGAAAATAAATGACAGGCATAGTGTCCTTCATGTCAAATACAATGAAGGCAGAAGACAATGTAACATTTTTATAGTGCTAAAAGAAAGAAAATCAAATCAAACTAGTGTACTATATCCAGCATCTTCTTTAAAAATTGAAGGTAAAATAAATACATTTGAAACAAACGTAAGCTTATAAAATTTATGTCTTATTTTGAAAGGCAATAATCCAGAAGCCTGGGACTATAGAAAGGAAGACCAGTGGAAATAGGAAATATATGGATAAATACATTTACTATAAAAATACTACTGAATGCTTGAAAGTGAAAGTATTATTTACTCAGTTGTGTCTGACTCTTTGCGACCCCATGGACTGTAGTCTTTTATGCTCCTCTGTCTATGGCATTTTCCAGGCAAGAATACTGGAGTGAGTTGCCATTCCCTTCTTCAGAGGATCTTCCCAAGCCAGGGACTGAACTCTGGTCTCCTGCACTGCAGGCAGGTTCTTTACCATCTGAGCTACCAGGGAAACCCTACAACTATTTTTAATTAGATGAATTTCCCTTCTGTTGAACCATATTCTGTATTTTCCTTTATCCATAGTTGACTTCTATGATTCTCATACATGTGATATGTGAAATAGCGAAAGTGAAAGTCACTTGGTCATGTCCAACTCTGTGATCCCATGGACTATGCAGTCCATGGAATTCTCAAGGCCAGAACACTGGGGTGTGTAGTCTTTCCCTTCTCCAGGGAATCTTCCCAACCCAGGGATCAAACCCAGGTCTCCTGCACTGCAGACAGATTCTTGACCAGCTGAGCCACAAGAGAAGCCTGATTTTTGAAATAAAATGGCTTCAAATTTTAAAACATACATCTAAGACCTACTATCAGATTTCATTACATCACATATTTTACATTTCCAGATCAAAGCATAAGAAATGTAGAAACTGAATACATTCCAGTAACATTTTCCAATACAAAACTCAATTTCTCTCCAAGACAAATGAAGTACTCATAGTAGAGGCTTGTAAAAAAATGCTTCCAAAGTTATGTATTGGATTTTTTTTCTTTTCATGGATAGTAGAAAGGCTTTCTATTGAGAAAATGTGAAGTTAATAAACCTCACTTTCAATACATCCTGTGCATGTGCAATTCTCCATTCCTTTAGCCAACCTGCTTTTTAAATGAGGAGAAAATTGATTTTCCAGGCAAAAAGCAAGTACACATTAGACATATTGTAAACTCAGTGAGACTGAGCTAACTAGACTATTTGTATTATTTTCTAAGAAATATATAAACACACTGCATGTGATATCTTCTCAAAATCCTTTGAAAAATTGTGGGTCTCTGTTGCCTTTTATTATTCTTCCTCATGAATATCTTACCTTCTCACATATAAGCAAAACCTGCTGATGGCCAGTTCTTTATAATTTTATCTTAGGGACTTCCAAGCATGTTTTAAACCATATGTTAAGGCATCGGTAGAATCACATGTAAAATATTTGTTGAAGGCCTGGAGATTTTATTACTTTCAAGTTTCTAATCACCACGTGTTAACCAAAAGAAGAGAGGTGGGCAGAAGCAGACACTGTACTTTTATTTTCTTTAATTTTTCAAGTATAATTCTTTGTTTCCAGCATAGCAACATCTCTGAAGCATGCCTATTCATCTCTCCAGGTCTGAACAATTTTTGCTCCACCAATAATTTATTGCATATAGGGAGGCATATAGGGAAGTATCCCTTTTTTAATTGTCATGCTCTGTTTTAATTATCTTTCCTCTGTGTTGGAACAGCATATTTTTGGGAACTGTGCACAATAATCCATGAAATCTCGAATGACACAGTTTGCTGAACATCCAGAGGGAGTCAGGAACTATGGCAGTTACAAATAAANCCAGGTCTGAACAATTTTTGCTCCACCAATAATTTATTGCATATAGGGAGGCATATAGGGAAGTATCCCTTTTTTAATTGTCATGCTCTGTTTTAATTATCTTTCCTCTGTGTTGGAACAGCATATTTTTGGGAACTGTGCACAATAATCCATGAAATCTCGAATGACACAGTTTGCTGAACATCCAGAGGGAGTCAGGAACTATGGCAGTTACAAATAAAGTTAGGTCTCAGTTTCACCTCAAAGAACTTTGGTTTGATGGGAAAAAGTGAGTTAAAGTATGTTCTAAAGCCTAAAACATGAAAACATTAGTTAGCAAATAAAAAGTGCCATAGAGAACATCTCATATACAGGAGATGCTAGTATTTACTCTTACCTGGTGAAATTAGGACTAAGTATTATTTCTCTTTCTCTCTTTCTCTCTCCCTCTCTCTTTCTGCCTTGCCCTGGCTTTCTCTCCCTGCTTTGAATTTCTTATCGCATGCTGGGATGTGTGAAAATAGCATCTAATCTTCCAAAGTTTTGCTGAAACTTGGAACCTCTATTTTTTCTGCCCCTGTCTTCAGTGGCACATCATTAAAACTTCCATAATAAGGAGTCATAAGAGAAAGATGAAGCATATATATCATTTGAAATGTTAAACAGAAATTTCATTTGTTACAACTTATTGGAATTTTTTTTTCAAGTAGATATGTTTTCATTCAAACAACACCATGTCTGCAAAATACTCATTATATACTTCTTCCAACTCATCACATGTTGTCATAGAATAGGAACTAGTTAGGCATTCAAAAACAACTATGCTTTTAGATACAACTATGAAGAAATTTGCTTATCTAATGTTGAGAAACTCTGCTAACCAAATGATTCTTCAGTCATTCTTCTACAGCATGGGATATTCAGCATTTTATCTCTTCCTGAGCCAGTGTCCTAAACAGAGGCTGGCAGAGCCTTGTGAATGTGTGGCTATATGTCTGTATGATTATTTGTGCTTCTCCTCTTAGAGGCACACTTATTGTTTCACATGGCACTCACATAAGGGACTATGATAGCCATAGCTACCGTACTATTTAGAGAGCACCTGTACCAGTAGGCATAATTGTGTTTAAGAGAAGTTTTTAAATGTTCACTGTAGTTGTGTTTAATGACAAATCCATTATTTTCCTTGTTGGTTTCTTGATATGAGTGTATATATTTGTGTAAGAGCTTGATTCAAGAGGAAAAAAATTTTCAAATGTGCTATTCAGGAGATGTATATTTCAGTTATATACAACACCCAATAAGTTTGTGACTGTTTTCAGAATAATCTTAGTTTTGTACTGGAATGAGCCCTAGACTGATTCAGAAAAAAACAGAGATTGAATCTAAACTTCAGTATTTAATAACTGCAATGTAAATCACGGAAATAATCATGTGATATTATAGCCTACTCCAGTCCTGATGTCTGGGCTCTTGGCCCTGAGATTCTCTGGGGTAGCTCAATATCCTTATTATGCATTTCCATTAGGTCCTTGCTAGTTCAAAAACATTTCTCTTATTTGCAGTTTTCATAGTTGAATTGTCCTAATTAGATAAATTAGCTGAACCCATGCAAACTTATCATATGGTATACATAAATATAGACAGATACAATACTACTCGTATGTAAAAAAGAAATGTCATTCTTCTAATGATACGTTTAATGAGGACCAGATGAGAAGATATAGAGGTATATTTCTAATACTCCAATTCAAGATAAAAGCCATATATAATGAAGAGAGATATATAGGTTTTAAATACAAATTTTAAAAGTAACATTGTTAGAAGACTCATTATTTAATAATCAGTACCTTAAACTACTTTTAATCAAGGGACACATTGTTCCAATAACATAGAGAATTTCCTAATGAATAATCATAATAAATGGCTGAAAAGAGTTCATTTGAATGTGTAGGGTGAAAATCTAATGGCAAACTCTTGACCTTTCAAGTCATTCTATCAAAGAGGAAATAATGTGAAACAGAGCTGTGCTACACAGCTGCATATTAGCTCTATTGTGAGAGTGAACTATGCTTGTTTTGTAACCGGCTACGATCTATGAATAATGTCAAGGCCTTTTAAATGTCATGATTTTCTGGCTTTGGGCCACCTCTGCGTGAAACATTCCATTCTGTGTGAAACATTGTGAGTGATTTGCAATATATATGGCAAGTTACTACTTTAAAATTTCCTGAATTCTCTCCTATGACCGTAGATAGCAATAACTGTATGAAGAAAGATTATGGGAAGTTAGAAAGTACTGAACAGAGCTTGGTTGAAATTTTAGATTTTTATTAACCTCATAATGTAACTATGGAAAATTCTGAAAGATGGGAATACCAGACCACCTGACCTGCCTCGTGAGAAATCTGTATGCAGGTCAGGAAACAATAGTTAGAACTGGACATGGAACAAAACACTGATTCCACTTAAGGAGTATGTCAAGGCTGTATATTGTCACCCTGGTTATTTAACTTCTATGCAGAGTACATCATGAGAAACACTGGGCTGGAAGAAGTACAAGCTGGAACCAAGATTGCCAGGGGAAATATCAATGACCTCAGATATGCAGATGACACCACTCTTATGGCAGAAAGTGAAGAGGAACTAAAAAGCCTCTTGATGAAAGTGCAAGAGGAGAGTAAAAAAGTTGGCTTAAAGCTCAACATTCACAAAACTAAGATCATGGCATCTGTTCCCATCAATTCATGGGAAATAGATGGGAAAACAGTGGAAACAGTGTCAGATTTTATTTTAGGGGGCTCCAAAATCACTGCAGATGGTGACTGCAACCATGAAATTAAAAGATATTTACTCCTTGGAAGGAAAGTTATGACCAACCTAGACAGCATATTCAAAAGCAGAGACATTACTTTGCCAACAAAGGTCCGTCTAGTCAAGGCTATTGTTTTTCCAGTGGTCATGTATGGATGTGAGAGTTGGACTGTGAAGAAGGCTGAGTGCCGAAGAATTGATGCTTTTGAACTGTGGTGTTGGATAAGACTCTTGAGAGTCCCTTGGACTGCAAGGAGATCCAACCAGTCCATTCTGCAGGAGATCAGCCCTGGGATTTCTTTGGAAGGAATGATGCTAAAGCTGAAACTCCAATACTTTTGCCCCTTCATGCGAAGAGATGACTCATTGGAAAGGACTCAGATGCTGGGAAGGATTGGGGCAGGAGGAGAAGGGGATGACAGAGGATGAAATGGCTGAATGGCATCGCCAACTCGATGAACGTGAGTTTGAGTGAACTCTGGGAGTTGGTGATGGACAAGGAGGCCTGGTGTGCTGTAATTCATGGGGTCACAAAGAGTCAGACAACACTGAGCATCTGAACTGAAATGACCTGACCTGACCTGACCTGAATGGAAATATATTGAAGTCAAAAGCAACATAATAGAATTCAAGCAAATACTTCATTAGAAAAGACCCTAATGCTGGGAAAGTTTGAAGGCAGGAGGAGAAGGAAACAGCAGAGAATAAAATGGTTGGATGGCATCACCAACTCAATGGAGGTGAGTTTGAGCAAGCTCCAGGAGATGGTGAAAGACAGGGAGACCTGCTGTGCTATAGTCCGTGGAGTCACAAAAATCTGGACATGACTGAGCAACTGAACAACCGACTTGCTGAAATACACGTGTGCTCCTAGTGGTTTGGGGTTAAAAGACATTGAAAAAAAAAAAATAGAGAGAGAGAGAGAGAAAACAAGCACAAAATAACTTAGAATCATTCAAAAATTTTCACAAGAAAGATACTAAAAATATTTTAAATTTTTCCTATGTTCTACTTTAAGCACAAGTACACTTTCTAAAGGAGTCTTTGAAACTCAGTTGTATCACATCAGAATTTATGTTCTCAGATAGAAACAGAGTACATGGTCAATACTGCTTTGGTGGGGAAGACGTTGTTTTTAAACACACCAACTGCTCTGTGTTTCATTAAAAAGAATTAATTGTGAATTAATTCAGAGAACATTGACCTCTGAAAAAATTAACTGTGCCTTTTTACAGATATTTATGTAAAAAACACAAGGACTGGTATTATATATTTTTCTGACTTTCTGTTACCCTTTCATGAATCTGTTAGTAAGTAAGCTCTCTGCTTAGCTGAGATGGTCTACCTAGAAAAATCATATAGGTAGCTACCAAGGCTTTACTATTGAGAAACTATGAAATCTGTTTTCATTTTGGTTCTTAATAAGTTTGACAAGTCTTGGCATATCATTTGCCTCTTTACCTGCTGTGAAACAGGGAGAACTGATCTGCCTGATGGGGGAAGTGTGAAGATGATTAATGTTGAAGAAAAATTGTAAGGAAAAGTGACATCCAAGTTCAATGCATTATTGTTTCACTAAATCACAATTTTCTTGATGTTCATATCAGAGGCCTACTCTTTATGCACAATAACAGATTTAGACTTCATTTATAAAAAGGAGGAAAAAGGAAGAAGATAAGCTGAAAGAATTTACAACACAAAGCAAAGAGAAATTANTGATTAATGTTGAAGAAAAATTGTAAGGAAAAGTGACATCCAAGTTCAATGCATTATTGTTTCACTAAATCACAATTTTCTTGATGTTCATATCAGAGGCCTACTCTTTATGCACAATAACAGATTTAGACTTCATTTATAAAAAGGAGGAAAAAGGAAGAAGATAAGCTGAAAGAATTTACAACACAAAGCAAAGAGAAATTACAGCAATATGAACTGCAACACTGTAGTGTTCTTTCACAGTCTGGTACTTTTAAATCTTGAGTATAGACCGAAAAAAAAAAGAAAAGAAAAAATTTAAGGCACAACCATTGTACAGTAGGCAAAGCAAGTAAGATGGCTTGGATTGATTACTCTGAACTTCAGGAAATGGCTGCAGAATGTCTAGAATTCCCCAAACATGATGATTATAGTTCTGAGTGGAGGTTCAACAACCCGCATTTTCAGATAGATAACCTTGGAGCAAAAATTTTCTTTCTCAAAACCTTTATTTTAGTGTTAAATTATAAATAACCATTGGCTATAGTATTTATTTTTCTGTCTAATACCCCATAGATGGTTTTGTTTCTGATAGCATAACAACTTTTACTCAGCAAGTAAGAACTTGAAAAAAAAAAAAGTAATTTATATTAGCTGTTTCATTTCATAATTCTACTGATCCATACAATTCAGTTCTTTTTTTTATATCTCTGAAGTCAGATCAGTTTAGTTCAGTTCATTTGCTCAGTTGGGGTTAAATCTTTGCAACCCCATGAATTGCAGCAAGCAGGCCACCATATCCATCATCAACACCAGGAGTTTACTCAAACTCATGTCCATTGAGTCGGTGATGCAATCCAGCCATGTCATCCACTGTTGTCCCCTTCTCTTCCTGCCCCCAGTACTTCCCAGCATCAGAGTCTTTTCCAAAGAGTCAACTCTTCACGTTAGGTGGCCAAAGTATTGGAGTTTCACCTTCAGCATTATTTCTTCCAAAGAACACCCAGGACTGATCTCCTTTAGAATGAACTAGTTGGATCTCCTTGCAGTCCAAGGGACTCTCAAGAGTCTTCTCCTACACCACAGTTCAAAAGCATCAATTCTTTGGCACTCAGCCTTCTTCACAGTCCAACTTTCACATCCATACATGATCACTGGAAAAACCATGACTGGAAAAACTGATTACACAGACCATTTTTGGCAAAGTAATGTCTCTGCTTTTGAATATGCTATATAGGTTGGTTATAACATTCCTTCGAAGGAGTAATGTCTTTTAATTTCATGGCTTTAATCACCATCTACAGTGATTTTGGAGCCCCCCAAAATAAAGTCTGACACTGTTTCCACTGTTTCCCCATCTGTTTCCCATGAAGCAGTGGGATCAGACGCCATCTTAGTTTTGTGAATGTTGAGCTTTAAGTCAACTTTTTCACTCTCATCTTTCAGTTTCATCAAGAGGCTTTTT
>SJYA01000038.1:36814-47215 GCA_006410615.1 Neotragus moschatus | reverse complement strand
TGGAACTCTCTTGATATTTTGATGATCCAATGGATGTTGTCAATTTGATCTCTGGTTCCTCTGCCTTTTCTAAAACCAGCTTGAACATATGGAATTTTACAGTTCACGTATTGCTGAAGCTTGGCTTGGAGAATATTGAGCATTACTTTACTAGCATGTGAGATGAGTGCAATTGTGTGGTAGTTTGAGAATTCTTTGGCACTGCCTTTCTTTGGGACTGGAATGAAAACTGACCTTTCCAGTCATGTGGCCACTACTGAGTTTTCCAAATTTGATGGCATATTGAGTGTAGCACTTTCACTCCATCATCTTTCAAGATTTGAAATCGTTCAAGTGGGATTCCATTACTTTTACTAGCTTTGTTTGTAGTGATGCTTTCTAAGGCCCACTTGACTTTACATTCCAGGCTGTCTGGCTCTAGGTGAGTGATCACACCATTGCAATTACCTAGGTCATTAAGATCTTTTTCGTACATTACTTTTGTGTATTCTTGCCACCTCTTCTTAATATCTTCTGCTTCTGTTAGGTCCATACCATTTCTGTCCTTTATCAAGCCTTCTTTGCATGAAATAAATGTTCCCTTGGTTTCTCTGCTTTTCTTGAAGAGATCTCTAGTCTTTCCTATTCTGTTGTTTTCCTCTATTTCTTTTACATTGATTGCTGAGGAAGGCTTTCTTATCTCTCCTTGTTATTCTTTGGACCTCTGCATTCAGATGTTTATATCTTTCCTTTTCTCCTTTGGTTTTTGCTTCTCTTTTTTTTCACAGCTATTTGTAAGGCCTCCCCAGACAGTCATTTTGCTTTTTTGCATTTCTTTTCCATGTGGATGGTCTTGATCCCTGTCTCCTATACAATGTCATGAACTTCCATCCATAGTTCATCAAGCACTTTGTGTATCAGATCTAGTCCCTTAAATCTATTTCTCACTTCCATTGTATAATCATTAAGGATTTGATTTAGGTCAGACATGAATGGTCTAGTGGTTTTCCCTACTTTCTTCAATTTCAGTCTGAATTCGGCAATAAGGAGTTCGTGATCTGAGCCACAGTCAGCTCCTGGTCTTGTTTTTGCTGACTGTATAGAGCTTTTCCATCTTTGACTGCAAATAATGTAATCAATCTGATTTCGGTGTTGACCATCTGGTGATGTCCATGTGTAGAGTCTTCTCTTGTGTTGTTGGAAGAGGGTGTTTGCTATGATCAATGCGTTCTCTTGGCAAAACTCTATTAGTCTTTACCCTCCTTCATTCCGCATTCCAAGGCCAAATTTGCCTGTTACTCCAGGTGTTTCTTGACTTCCTACTTTTGCATTCCAGTCCCCTATAATGAAAAGGACATCTTTTTTGGGTGTTAGTTCTAAAAGNTGCGTTCTCTTGGCAAAACTCTATTAGTCTTTACCCTCCTTCATTTCGCATTCCAAGGCCAAATTTGCCTGTTACCCCAGGAGTTTCTTGACTTCCTATTTTTGCATTCCAGTCCCCTATAATGAAAAGGTCATTTTTTGGGTTGTTAGTTCTAAAAGGTCTTGTAGGTTTTCATAGAACTGTTCAACTTCAGCTTCTTCAGCGCTACTGGTTGGGGCATAGGTTTGGATTACTGTGATACTGAATGCTTTGCCTTTAAAACGAACAGAGATCATTCTGTCATTTTTGAGACTGCATCCAAGTACTGCATTTCAGACTCTTTTGTAGACCATGATGGCTACTCCATTTCTTCTAAAAGAGATTCCTGCCCACAGTGGTAGATATAATGGTCATCTGAGTTAAATTCACTCCTTCCAGTCCGTTTTAGTTTGCTGATTCCTAGAATGATGTTCACTCTTGCCATCTCCTGTTTGACCACTTTCAATTTGCCTTGATTCATGGACCTGACGTTCCAGGTTCCTATGCAATATTGCTCTTTACAGCATCGGACTTTGCTTCTATCACCAGTCACATCTACAGCTGGGTATTGTTTTTGCTTTGGCTCTATCCCTTCATTCCTTCTGGAGTTATTTCTGATCTCCAGTAGCATATTGGGCACCTACCGACCTTCGGAGTTCCTCTTTCAGGATCCTATCATTTTGCCTTTTGATACTGTTCATGGGGTTCTCAAGGGAAAAATACTGAAGTGGTTTGCCATTCCCTTCTCCAGTGGACCACATTCTGTCAAATAGGCACAGTCAATTTGTAAGTGCTTTAGGAAAAATGGCTGCAAATAATGAAATTAGGTATGTGTTATATCGATCTTCAGAATTCTCAAATGCATAATCAGCTAAATATGAACTTTCCATGAAAGAGATGCCTCTTTTAGAATCTGAATTTTCTAATTACACATGCACATGCAAACCAAACACACTAAATTATGTCAAGCAGTATTTCTGTGTATATTCAGAAACTGCTGCTGCAACTGCTAAGTCACTTCAGTCGTGTCCGACTCTGTGCAACCCCATAGATGGCAGCCCACCAGGCTCCCCCATCCATGGGATTCTCCAGACAAGAATACTAGAGTGGGCTGCCATTTCCTTCTCCAATGTATGAAAGTGAAAAGTGAAAAGTGAAAGTGAAGTCATTCAGTCGTGTCCGACTCTTGGTGACTCCATGGACTGCAGCCTACCAGGCTCCTCCATCCATGGGATTTTCCAGGCAAGAGTACTGGAGTACACTCTTATGAATGTGTGCAATATTTATAAATCATTTGGAGGATAGACATTATGACATTGTTGTATAGCAATGAGGATGAGAAGCAGCTTAAAAAGAAGGAGTTCAGGCCCATCTTAATAGTATAATTTAAGGAAGCACTTCTTCCTATAACATTTCATAAAACCTTTTAAGATTGCATTTATAACAAATAATTAAATATGCTGAAAAATTATCATAATATAAATTGACTGGTTTTTAAGCAGGCAAGTAGAACTCAATACTATATTGCCACTTGATCTTAACTACAAATAAGCTGAAAGATAGAAAGTCAGATATATGATATTGGTTGGTACATAAAAGGGAATGACAATGAAAAAAGACAGAGAAAGAATAAGAGAAGATGGAAAAATTGGAGGGACAGGTGAAGGAGACAGCTGAATGTAAATGAAAGGAATATTAATCATTATATTTCTATTGGGGTTCTAATCAAAAGTGAGTCTTCTTGTATTGTTAGATAGCCCACATTTTTATATTGGGCATACATTTTTCTATAACTAAAATTAATTTTAATAAGAAAATTTGCATTATTCTTTTCTTCTAATTTCATGCTTCAATAATCACAGTCTAATATTAATACTATTTGCAGACAAATTATAAAGTCAAGTCTTTCTATATTTTTCACTAACAAAGTTTCCAGCCAGAGGGGTAATAATCTGAGCACAAAAAAAATGGGACCCACAGTATTGTTTATGCAAATTTCTGACTTCACATCAATGACAACAGGGGTTACCGCCACTAGTTGAAACTCAAGCAAGTTCACATTAAGCTGGGCACATGGTGAATCAGAAGGACATTTGTGAAATTAGCACCTATGTCTTCAAAAATGTTTAATTACTCCTTTTAATAGTATTCTCTCTTTTTGACATATTTTTCCTCCTCCAGACAATTCCTCAGCTACCAACTTTGCTACTGAGGCAACACTCCACATTCTTGACCTTGCAACATATATGTATACTGAAATATAATAAAAAGAGCATGAGGCTAAGACTTAGCTGAGTGGATTTAACTCTGAGCTATTTGACTGTCAGTTCAGTTCAGTACAGTTCAGTTGCTCAGTTGTGTCCAATTTTTTGCGACCCCACGAACAGCAGCACACCAGGCCTCCCTGTCCATCACCACCTCCCGGAGTTCACTCAAACTCATGTCCATTGAGTCGGTGATGCCATCCAGCCATCTCATCCTCTGTTGTCCCTTTTTCCTCCTGCCCTCAATCCCTCTCAGCATTGGAGTCTTTTCCAATGAGTCAACTCTTCACATGAGGTGGCCAAAGTACTGGAGTTTCAGCTTTAGCATCATTCCTTCCAAAGAACACCCAGGACTGATCTCCTTTAGAATGGAGTGGTTGGATCTCTTTGCAGTCCTATAAAGTGTCTGTAGAAGATATTTTTCACAAGTCACACAAAACTCTGTTTAGATGCTCTACTTTAATAGTTGTGCAGATTAGCCAGCACACTTGGATGATAAGAATCTCACTTAAAAATATAATGTAACCTGTTACTATATAAACAATGTAGAAAAGACATAATAATGATGAAAATATATTAATATATCTCCACCAGCAAGCGAAAATTGTTATTCTATTAACCAATGAACACTATTATTATATTTTTATACAGTATACATTATACATGCACAATATATAATATTTATATATGTTCTTAAGAAGTTTCCTATGACTAAGTTTTATAGAAATTTACAAAACTTTATATTTTTAATATTTTCACACATGTNAAAAATATAATGTAACCTGTTACTATATAAACAATGTAGAAAAGACATAATAATGATGAAAATATATTAATATATCTCCACCAGCAAGCGAAAATTGTTATTCTATTAACCAATGAACACTATTATTATATTTTTATACAGTATACATTATACATGCACAATATATAATATTTATATATGTTCTTAAGAAGTTTCCTATGACTAAGTTTTATAGAAATTTACAAAACTTTATATTTTTAATATTTTCACACATGTATTATGTTATGAAAATATTTTCATTATAAAATGTATAGTTTCTATTATTTTTGCAATGTAATCTTAGCTATAAGAAAATTTATTTAAGCACATCAGTTCTTAAATTAAGTTTTTTCTTAGATTTCCCTTGCTATTCACTACATGAAGTCATTAAATAACTGGCTATTTATTCCCTGGTGGCTCAGAGGTTAAAGCGTCTGCTTGAAATGCAGGAGACCTGGGTTCGATCCCTGGGTCGGGAAGTCCCCTGGAGAAGGAAATGGCAGCCCCCTCCAGTATTCTTGCCTGGAGAATTCCATGGACTGAGGAGCCTATAGTAAGCTATAGTCCATGGAGTTGCAAAGAGTCATACATGACTGAGTGATTGCACTTTCTAGTCATTAAATAATATATTTAATATAGTTAACATTGACATAGTTTAAAGTGTTTTCATGAAGATAATTAGTTTTTGTATTTCAACTCATTATCATAATATATACTTAGTTAATTAAAAATTGGTAGACTGAATTTTTCATAGTTTTGTAGAAATATTTTTATATAGTTAAGATATCAAACCCAAGTTTATTGTATTTGTTGCAAATGGTTTTCTTGATTTTTCTCCCTGTTTTAATAATTAAAAGAGGCCTTTCATCAAATGGATTGAATTTTTTTTTCATTTTATATAGCAAAATGATTTTTTTGTTTTACTCCTTGTTTCTTACCTGATGATCATTTAATTATTTGCCAATATGGACTTATTCATATTAAATATTGAACACATCTGAGTTTAGCTCTGGCATTATGTATGAAATATATTCAAAAAAATTAAACAATAAAAAACCACAAATATCATAAAGTAATTATCCNATAACACATTTATAGATGTCACTCAGTTTATTATTTATTTTGGGCAATTTTTACTAATGAGATGATTTATTTCATCTTATATAACAGATTATTTATTTTATTTAGGAAAATTGCATTTAAAATATTTTATAATGGACTAAATATTTTAATTCTCTTTTATAACTGTTCAGAGGGGCAATCAAATATACAATGTTAAAATGTTTTCTCTTATTTTTCAATATTTATTTCATTGTTTTACTTTATTTTGTCATTTTACTTTATTTTGTTATTGTTTTAGGGTGATGGTGAGCTTCTTAATTCTTGTTCTTGATTGTTTATAGAAATGCTTTTGTCAGTGGAATATTTAAACATTAACCATGACTACTGCTTTTGGTTTGATACAATGCTAATTTTATTATGCTGGAGGAATAGCCTGTTCTGTTTTTGTTATATTGCTAAAAGTGAATGTTAAATTTAATCAAATCTATTTTTAGTGTGTTTAATCTAATTTGTAGCTAATGAATTTCCTAATTGGATCATCTTTGAATTTTAAGGATAAACACAAGTTGATCCTGGTATATTTAATTTTTAAATGATACTAAATTTAATTGACAAGTATATTATGTAGAGTTTTGTCTGTATTTTTAAAAATGCTTCCTACTGAAAGGGTATATGCTGGAGTTCAAAAATGCAATGAGAAATAGTTTTAATTGGTCTGTGTGCTCAAGCACTTTTAATAACATAGGCTTAATCTATTGCCTAAAAATGTTATGGAAATCTCACCTAAAACAGTCTGGACTCAGTATCATATAGGAAAGTTGAAAGATAATTTGCTGTTGTGTTTGTTGATGTTCTGATTGACTTATGACAGATAAAGTTTATTTATCAAAGAACTAATTCATTTTTTAATTCATAATTCATCAATTATCTTTTCTTAAACTATATACAGCCTCCTATGATTTTCAAATTAATTAGCAAACTGACATAATTCTTTTGTTTTTAAAATGTATTTAATCTATACAGCTACATTGCACCATTGATACTGTCATGTATTTGTGACTTTATTTTCCATGATTTATTTGTAAGAAATGCCAGGTGATGCCAGTGGTAAAGAACTTTCCTGTCAATGCAGGAGACTCATAAGAGACATGGGTTTCATCCCTGGATGGAAAGATCCCCTGGAGGAGGGAATGGGAACCCAGTCCAGTCTTCTTACCTGTAGAACCCCCATAGACAGAGAAGCCTGGCAGGCTACAGTCCATAGGGTCACAAAGAGTATGACATGACTGAAGTGACTTTCCATGCACACATAAAATTTTCAGTCTTTAGAGGACACATTTTCTGGATTTTATATTTGTGTTACTTTTTATCTAAAATTATTCTTTTTTTTCTTCTTTTATAATTATTCTGTTATTTTTAACTATGCTGGATTTAAAGAATGTATTCCTTTTTATTTTATCTTTAAAATATTTAGGATTATAATATTTATTTACATACATGTGCCTGCTGGCGATTCATCCAGTCTGGCATTTCACATGATGTACTCCACATATAAGTTAAATAAGCAAGATGATAACATAGAGCCTTGATGTATTTCCTTTCCCAAGTTTGAATCAGTCTGTTGTTCCATGTCTGATTCTAACTGTTGCTTCATGACCTGCATAGAGGTTATACAGGAGGTAGGTAAGGTGGTCTGGTATTCCCATCTATTCAAGAATTTTCCACAGTTTTTTGTTACCTACACAATAAAAGGCTTTAGGGGAGTCAATGAAGAAGTAGATATTTTTCTAGAATTCCCTTGTTTTTTTCTACGATCCAACAGATGTTGGCAATTTGATCTCTGATTCCTCTGCCTTTTCTAAATACAGCTTATATATTTGGAAGTTCTCAGTTCACATACTGCTGAAGCATAGCTTGAAGAATTTTGAGCATTACTTTGATAGCATGTTATATGAGCACAATTCTTCATTCTTTCTGCAGCTATTTCTGTGTTCTTCCTCAGTAGCATAACAGACACTTACTGACCTGGGGGGCTCATCTTCCATTATTGCATCTTTTTGCTTTTTTGGTACTGTTCATGAGGTTCTCAAAGCAAGAATACTCTTCTCCAGTGGACCATGTTTTGTCAGATTGAAAGGGCTCACTTAGTGGAAAAGACCCAGATACTGGGAAAGATTAAGGGCAGTAGGAGAAGGTGGTGACAGAGAATAAGATGGTTGGATGGCATCACTAACTCAATGGACAAGTTTGAGCAAACTCAGGAAGATACTGAAGGACAGGGAAGCTGTTGTGCTGCAGTCCAGAGATCCCAAAGAGTTGAACACGACTTAGTGACTGAACAACAGCAATCCTCAAGTGGCTGTGAGAGATGGGGGTGTTATTTCATATGTGAAGACAATCATATCTTTGTGTTTATTACATAGAGAGGTGTTCCAAAGACTGAGGGAAGGAAATAAATATAAAAGGACTTCAGCAAGAGTGTCAGAAAATAAGCAAGTCATGTTTTTAGGGTTATAGAGAAAGGGTGGTTGATAATACTGGAAGAGTAAATTTATGTTTTTTTTAATTTTTTTTAGTCATATCAGAATGAGTAAGTTGACCCCTTACAATTTTNGAAGGAAATAAATATAAAAGGACTTCAGCAAGAGTGTCAGAAAATAAGCAAGTCATGTTTTTAGGGTTATAGAGAAAGGGTGGTTGATAATACTGGAAGAGTAAATTTATGTTTTTTTTAATTTTTTTTAGTCATATCAGAATGAGTAAGTTGACCCCTTACAATTTTAAGTCAACTGAAATTAGACCATTAATCCCAAAATATTTTATAAGATAAAGAGAAACACATCACAGGGGCTATGTTGTAAAGATAAATTTTAAAAAAGATATTATTAATATGGATTTATAGAAAATTTGTGTAACTTAAAGTATGATAGCAAAGTACCTGTTTGAATGTTAGGACCTCTAATTGATGTTCTAGATTAATGATATAGATTATGGAATGATCTACAACGTTTTGGATTCTGATGTTATATCAGAGGATGAAATCTTCATGAAGGTACTAGATACCCTTGTCTCACCCTTGTGACCTTGATATGGAATTTGAAAGAAAAGTTAAAGTGGTAGAAAGGTGCCAGAGAAGAATGCTCAACACATCTAGGGGAAATGAAGTTCTATGTCATGAAAGGTGTGATACTGATATTTTCAAGGAGAATGTAAATAATTCTGCAAATGCCTAAACAATACTGTAGCCAAATCTCTTGCTGTTTCCATTATTCCGTGATACCTTTTTAATTCTTTCAGTGAAATGCAGAAAGACAATTTGAGTATGCTGGAGGTGTGAAAAGCAGATTACAGGGAAAGATTATGATCAGACATTAACAGAGTTGGCAATCTTAAAAATTTAAAGATGAGGGAAAGAAAAGGAGAAATATCTGGTCATAACAGTTTGTAATGTAATGAATTTATTTGTGCTGATCTTGGGATCAGTTAACATTTATTGAACACATACTATGTACAAAGCACTGATCAAAGCAATTTATATGTATTATTTGTTGGTCTTCCAAATAAATCTATTAATATAAAATAGGTTCTATTATTACTTCAATTTAACAGTTGAGGGAATCAGCATAGTGAGATGAAATGATGTTCAGAAAATCATAAATTGCTAAAGTAGCATTTGAACACAAGCAGCCTGACTCCAGAATCAATAGAATCTACCACCCTACTGCCTGACACTATATTACAGAGATCTGAATCTCAGATTATCTAATAAAGTATATTCAGTAACAGTAACCTCTAAATTAGCAGTGTTTCAAGAATTTGTCCCAGGTTTCTAGAGCCTTGAGCTGAAATGAGAGGCCAGAGGACAGTTTCATTATTTTCTTGGTAGCCTCACACTCTCCACAGGCAGTCAGGGCCCTTTTCAATTAAGTGCTTATTGAGTAACCCAATAATTTAGAAATTTGGATTTTGTTATTCTACACTGCAGTTCATCAACACTTCCTATAAATCATGTTCTTAGTGGTAATAAATGCCGTAATTTCTATTGTGCTATTATTTTCTAGTTGTTTTAGTTGCTAAATCATGTCTGACTCTTTTGTAACCCCATGGACTGTAGCCCACCAGGCTCCTTTGTCCATGGGATTTCCCAGACAAGAATACTGGAGTGGGTTGCCATTCCCTTCTCCAACTACGCTATTATGAGTAATAAATAATACAAAGCCAGACAAATTAAAATTCTGTCAAAAGCACCATATGAAATAAACATTTCATATTTGCTTTACACTGTTGTAATTATACCTCTGGGTAGATTAACTTGTTTTTCTTTTCATCCTGTCTCCTTACATATGCAGGACTTACAAGCAGGTAGTTTACTGACAGAGAACAAATGGATGGCCTTTGGAAGCATGAAAATAAATATTTAAATCCCCAGGTGGATGGCAAGGGATAGGGGAGGAGAGTTAATTAAATGACAATCAGAAGTGTCAAAAATTCCAGGGACACAGCAGTAACCATAAGAATTATGAANCAATAGAGTCAGACATGACTGAAGTGACTTAGCAGCAGCAGCAGCAGACAATAATCATAAAAAGACAGATATCACTAAAAGTACATTGGCTTGGCTCATGGCCAATTATAATAAAAATAAACCTCAGTATAAAATATTTAAATATTTAAATGTCAGAATAATGGAAATTCTGCTGCAAAAGAAGGTTTAGAAATAAATATTTTATGTGAATTTTAAAGTGCTAAAAAATATTAACTCAATAAGGAATAATGTTGATGAAATTTGACTTCAGAGAAAGGGATGGTTTTCAGACATGTATTTTCCCTCCCATAATTGACTTTTAGTATTCGTACACTATGCTATAATTTATCTTTTCACCCAAAGATGTTGTAAAGAAGTCATGAAT
>SJYA01000038.1:0-36599 GCA_006410615.1 Neotragus moschatus | reverse complement strand
ATTTGGAGAAGGAAATGGAAACCCACTCCAGTATTCTTGCCTAGAGAATCCCAGGGATGAGGGAGCCTGGTGGGCTGCCGTCTGTTGGGTCGCACAGACTTGGACACGACTGAAGCGACTTAGCAGCAGTAGCAGCAGCATCTTATGATTACAAATCAGATTATAAATCAGAAAAGCAGAATGAAAGTACAGAGAGCTCTCAGTGGGAATTAGATAGATCTGACAGATGTGTATAAGAGACAGAGGCTTTACTGGTGGCTAGTAAAGAATCTGGCTGTAATGCAGGAGACTCAGCTTCAATCTCTGGGTTGACAAGATCCTCTGGAGAAGGGCATGACACCCACCCAAGTATCTTTGCCTGGAGAATTCCATGCACAGAGGAGCCTAGTGTACTACAGTTCATGGGGTCACAAAGAGTCAAACACAATGGAGTGACTAACACTTTCTGAAACTGCAAGATTTGGTAGACGTCACACTTTGATCAGAAAAGCCGTGTTTGCTATTGTTTAATTCACGGTGAGTTTTGAAAGTCTCAGAAAGTGTAACAAATAGAACTTGGATAAGGGGCAGGGAAGGGATGAGGCAAAAGTCATGAACACAGTTCAAAATCAAGGTAGATATTCTAAAATACAGAGCACATAAAATGAGCATAGGGTGATGTCAGGAAAAAAATCAGAAATGAAGCAAGGTAAGTTACCACAGTTTTACTAAAATGCTAGAACTTTAACTTGCAGAGTCTATATGTATCAAATAAAATTAACCTGCTATACATAAAATAAGAACATCGAGAACCAATGGAGACAGACTGATAGCAAGAAAGAGTAATAAAAGAAAGATGTGGTTCTGTTGGGAATAACTGCTCTAATTCCCTCCCACTCGTTTCAGTAGTAAAGAAAAAAACTGACTTTCTTAGCACCATCTGAATCTGCTAATTAGCAACATAATTCTGGCCTGATGTTCATTGTCTCAGTAATGGCTTTCCTACATTAACTCTCAGTATAGGAAGCAAGCAAGTAAGCATGAGATATGGAAACATCTTAAGTGATTTCTAAAGTTTTAGGATATCTGGCCTGAAAGTATACTACTATTCACGAATTAAAAAGAAAGTCAAGCATAAGAAAATATCTTCAGTCAACAGACAGAGAATATAGAGAAAGGTAAAAGAGGTAATAAGGAAGTGAATGATTCTGTTTATAGACTTGACTAGTTGACTAGCATGCAATTATGGGACCTGTTTCCAGTGTGTTCTCTGTAACAATAATTGGTGTGTACCACATAAGGATCTGTTTTAATAAATGGGATCTCCTCAGGAGGCAGAATAACGACAGCATGGGACGGCAGCATAATTTAGCATAGTGAGTGCTAGATGTGGACACCGTTAGCTGCAGCATTTCTATAGCACACAGTATTTAGAACAACTGCTTGGCTTGGATAAGCAGTGCAAAAGGTAAATGGAGTGGCAGCTTGTTGTGTCATGGGTCCAACTGAGCTAATTAATTAGTCTTCACTTCTGCATTAGCAGTGTCTCAGCAGAGTGCTATGGAGATGGGAAGACAGAAAGAGCTTGCTCTTAAAGGAAACATATCCAGAAAATGGACCACATACTGAGTACTGCTCAATGGCAAAAAGATAATTGGAATTTTCTTAAAAAAAAAAAAAAGCAAATGTAAAGGAATCTGTCCATGTCACAGCTATTTTGATATAATGTATGTTGGTTATCCATATAATGACATAATTTATCATGAAATCCCCAAATAATGATAAATCAGTCAAAGCAATAAGAATAATCTCTAATGCATTCATTCTCAAACTTAGACTGACTTTAGCTTTTACCTGGGAAACATTAAAACTACAGATGCTTAGGTCAAGCCCAGGGATTTTGATCTAACTGGTGTGAGTTAGAGTCTGTCTATGGGGATCTTTTGGAAGTTTCTGAGGTAATTCTTACGTGTAACCAAGGTTGAGGACCATGACGCTAGCATGTTCAGTCATCTGCACCAAATGAATAGTATGCAACCTTCCTGACATGTTAAAATCACTTCAGTTCATTTCAGTTCAGTCACTCAGTTGTGTCTGATTCTTTGCGACCCCCTGAATCACAGCACACCAGGCCTCCCTGTCCATCACCAACTACCGGAGTCCATCCAAACCCACGTCCACTGAGTTGGTGATGCCATCCAACCATTTCATCCTCTGTCATCCCCTTCTCCTCCTGCCCTCAATCTTTCCCAGCATCAGAGTCTTTTCAAATGAGTCAGCTCTTCACATGAGGTGGCCAAAATATTGGAGTTTCAGGTTCAACATGAGTCTTATCAATGAACACCCAGGGCTGATCTCCTTTAAGATGGACTGATTGGATCACCTTGCAGTCCAAGGGGCTCTCAAGAGTCTTCTCCAAAACCATCAATTCTTCAACACTCAGCTTTCTTTATAGTCCAACTCTTACATCCATACATGACCACTGGAAAAACCATAGCCTTGGCTGGATGGACTTTGTGGACGAAGTAATGTCTGCTTTTTAACATGCTGTCTAGATTGGTCATAACTTTCCTGCCAAGGAGTAAGTGTCTTTTAATTTCATGGCTGAAATCACCATTTGCAGTGATTTTGGAGCCCAGGAAAATAAAGTCAGCCACTGTTTCCACTATTTCCCCATCCATTTGCCATGAAGTGATGGGACCAGATACCATGATCTTAGTTCCGTGAATGTTGAACTTTAAGTCAAATTTTTCACTCTCTTCTTTTACTTTCATCAAGACTCTTTAGCTTTTCTCAAGTTTTTGCCATAAGGGTTAAAAACAATCAGATTTTAATCAAATTAAAGTCTGAGTTTTGGAAATATTCTAAATTATTAATTTATTAAAAAGACATGCAATAGCTACCAAAATGCACCAAGCTCCTTACTTAGCAATAAGGAAACAAATGCAAGATTGCTCCTTGTTCAACAAATACAAGTATTTCCAAAGTAGTTTATGGTTCAAAAAGGATTTATAATTGAAGGATTGAATATTATTAAAAGATGAACTCTGCCTCTTGCACAAGGACTATTCCCCTAGAATTATTTGAAAAATGGGGAAAACATTTTGAGACACACTATCTTATGATTTGGAGAAGGCAATGGCACCCCACTCCAGTACTCTTGCTTGGAAAATCCCATGGACGGAGGAGCCTGGTAGGCTGCAGTCCATGGGGTCGCGAAGAGTCGGACACGACTGAGCGACTTCACTTTGACTTTTCACTTTCATGCATTTGGAGAAGGAAATGGAAACCCACTCCAGTATTCTTGCCTAGAGAATCCCAGGGATGAGGGAGCCTGGTGGGCTGCCGTCTGTGGGGTCGCACAGACTTGGACACGACTGAAGCGACTTAGCAGCAGTAGCAGCAGCATCTTATGATTACAAATCAGATTATAAATCAGAAAAGCAGAATGAAAGTACAGAGAGCTCTCAGTGGGAATTAGATAGATCTGACTTTGCCACTAGTTTGTTCTGCAACTTCAGGAAAGTCATTTGATTTTAGATGTATATATCAGAGAAATAATGTTTTCTCCAACTATCACACAATCTTGTTTCGGATATCGAGTCAATTCAATCGAATAAAATAACTGATATCTAAACGCTTTGCAATAGATCATGATTTACAAAAGTATTTTCATGATTAATGTGAAAATGGTGATAAATCAGACCAAAGTCATGAGTTTGCTATTGAGAAAAATCCATCAAACTGATAAAATATGTGTGCTGTTTATCATGACACCCTCTAATTTTAAAATACTTCCATTACTTGCTACATATACTAAGATTAGCATATGTTTAATATCAGTTATATAGTATATTTAAATGACTTCAGGGTAGTGTGATGAAAATTTTATATTATCATAAACAATTACTTTTTAATTGATTATATAGATTATTGTTAAATTGTTATGTGAAATGTTTTGTGTCAAGAACTAACAATATATAGTTAAAGCACACTTTCTGTCCTTTAAGAATCGTAGTCTAATTTGTTGATATACATACACACATTTATCTATTTACCATCTATCTATCTAATATCATAGTGTAAAATTCAGTAGGTGATATGAATTAAAGGGCTAAGGAACCAGAGGAGGTAAAACTCACAGTTTTGGAAACAGATTTCACAGATAAAATGACATTCAAATTGTTCTCAATAATGAGTGGGAGTTTGCCAGACAGGACAAAGAACCTCCTAAATAGGAAAAAAGGCAAGTGAAAACACAAGGAATAGTAAAAATGTACAGTGTGTCTGTAATGTCACAATCCTTTTGAAAATTTCTTTGATATGGTTAATCTAATATAAATTATGTGGATATTTTCCCAAGCATCTTTCAAATGGATTGCTACTTTTATGTCTTTATGGATGGTCTGTTCTCAAGAAATTAATTGTGCAAATATTGAAATCAATTTTACATTTTAGCCAAATACCTTTCTGACTACTGACTAAATATTCCAGTATACTTTGTAGGTCAACTCATGGTAACAGCTATCTAATTTGACCTTGAGCTCAACTGTACCTCTTTAGGAAACATATCTGTGCACTCATATGGAATGATCTGGGAGTCTGAATGACAGAATCTGAATGTAATGCATTTTAAAATGATACTTTATTAACATGAACATACAGGAGACAGTATGTTAGTTTACTGATTTTTTAAAGATACAATCATAACTTTTCTACATATGTAAGCTGATACATATACAATTCACATGATCACTCCAATCTAGCAGCAAGTATGTTTTTGCCTTGAATGGAGATTCCTCTTCAAAGAAGAGGCAGCAGTATTTTCATCAACATATTGTCCCTTAGATTTCTATGAGACTGTAGTTCTGTACCTGGCAGACTGTGTGTATAATATATTTAGAAAGAGACAAGGTAGAATTAAGATAAAAATGTAAGAAAAACCCAAAAAGCTACAACCATTTAGAAGTATAAATATAAACAGAACTCATTGACAAGAAAACTATGAAATACTGTTGGGAAATGTCTTCTTTCATATTAATATGGAATGAAGAGATTAATCCAACTTTTTAATTGGGTTTTCACAGTTCTAAAATAAATAGATGTGACAATTAGAGAAAGTATATCTGTTCATTAGAAAAAGTTCTATACATCTGTGTCTCTTTTGCTGTCTCACATACAGGGTTATTGTTACCATCTTTCTAAATTGCATAAATATGCATTAGTATACTGTATTGGTGTTTTTCTTTCTGGCTTACTTCACTCTGTATAATAGGTGCCAGTATAATGTAAAGTAATTAACCTCCAATTAAAATAAATAAATTTATAAGGGAGGTAGGAGGGGAGTTCAGGATTGGGAACACATGTACACCCATGGTGGATTCATGTTGATGTATGGCAAAACCAGTACAATAGCATAAAGCATTTAGCCTCCAATTAAAATAAGTGAATTTAAATTAAAAAATAAATAAAATAAAATAAATAAATTTATATTTAAAAAAAGTTACCTACAGAGACATTAAGTTACAGTTGCTTTATTTCCTTAGTTTACTTGCTTTAATTTATGAAATACTTGTACTTGTCTAAAAAGTTTTATAATAAAGATTAACATTTCCTGGCTGTAATCTCTACATGCTTGGTCTCAATTTCCAATTATGCCTTTCTCAACATTTTTTTTCACTTGTCCTATTAGGTTCCTTCAGTTTCCCAGCTATTTTGCTAATGCTGTCATTTTATTATTTACACAATCTAGAAATAATATAGAAGTTTTAATATGAGAATGAATTCATCTTCATAGCTCTTTTATCCTGTTTCTCATCTACATTCACCAGTCCCTAGCAGTACATCTTTTGAACTTTTTTTTCCTTTATTGTTTATCACTATAACATCATTATATGATATATCAATGGGATTCTAGAACCAGTGCCTTGTGCACTGGTGGATGAAGCTGTGGTCAGCTGCTCTGTAGCTCTGACAGAATTCCCTTCTACCATGCTTCTGTATTTGACTCTGCTGTTGTTCTGACTAGCAAGATTCCCTGTATGCCCACATTCCAAATTGATTCCTTATTCCAGTAATTCCAGTAACAGCTACCTACTACTATTTCTATATTTTTCTTTGCTGAATTATCCATGATGATTTGCATTTAGTGTATCATTTATTGCTGTGTTACCTTACTTTTAGGATGTAAATAATAGTTGGTATCTTTTCTCTAAAAAATATTTTAAAATTAGCTTTCTTTCATCTGTCTTTCATTTCTAGCTGACTAAACAGACCTTATTCTACAGAAAGGGTCTGTCTTGCCCTTTCAAAAAATGAAAAGAGAGAAAATTATCAATTGCTCAACTCCTATAATAGCTCAGATGGGAAATAATGATATGAGTCCAAGTGAGAGAGTATTGAATAAAGAGGCAAATGACAAAACTTTGAGGATGAGATAAAAAGGGAAAAGGCAAAGGAAGGAAAAAAGGTCAGCCATAAAGAATGAAAATAAACTAGGGGAACATGGTTCATGAAAGCCAATAATTCAGATAATTATAAGAACAAGGAAGAGGTCATAAGTGATAATTTCCAGAATTTTTAAAGAATATAGATGCTGAAAGAAATTTTAGCCTTCAGTGACAAACATATCCTTGCTACCATCAAGAAAGGAGTTTAAAAAAGAAATGTGGTAGTAGAAGACAGATTGCAAATATTGGGAGGCATATATTGTATAAAGGTAGTGTAGGGAATAATCTTACTACTATAAAAATAATAAATGTGACAAGGTAATGTGGAGTGAGGCAGAGTTATATCTAAGCCCAATTCTAGCATTTACTTGTGACATTGGGCAAATCAATTAACCCTTAACCCTCTAGACTTTAATTAACTCATCAGTAAAACTTGAAATATTATATCAGCTACAATGAATACCTAATAGTTTCAATAAATACTTACCATTCTCCTTAAACGGAGTGACTGAAAGGAACTTCCGATCTTTTTCTTTTCTTTTCTTTTAATAGGAGAAACTGGAGCATTTTATAGCCAGATTTGGGGGGCAAAAACCTGTGAGAGAACAGAGTGAAGAGGAAAAAAATAAAATAGAAGAGAAAAAGGAGTGTGGTAATTGATGGAGTAAGGTAGGAGTAAAATTTTAGAAGCAATCAAAACTAAGCCAATAGCTCTGTAAATAGAATAGAGATATTTTTTCATGATGCAGGGAAGATGAACAATCTATTGATAAAGATAAAAATTTATAAAAGTAAGTTTAAGAAGTCTCATATTAAATGGCTTCTGTCTCAAGTTTAAGAAATAATGCCAATTATATGTATGAAAATGGATTAATAGAATTACTGAAAATGTTTGTAATAAATGGTGTAGAGAATGAAAAAAAAAGGAATAATGGTGAGGGCAAAATCATTACAAAGAAAATGGTAAAATGTAGTAGTAGAATCAATGATCTTTCAAATAATGTTAAGTATCTTTCAGTGTAGGTTCATCTATCTCATGTTACAATATTATAGCAACAGAATAAACTGGAAGCTGCAATACATTTTTAGTGGTTCTAGCACACATTTGGATATTGATTTGTTGACTAAATTCTCAGTTGGAACCTTTATTTTAAAATTTAATTTTGTTTTGTTTAAGGTTAACTTTACAACATTCTGAAGGAGGATCTGAAAAATGGAGGTTGGTATCAAAGTTTCTTAGACAGTAAAAATAAGTATTTTTCAAGATATACTTATGAATAAAATAAATAGAATTAGGAGTGTGAAATAAAGGGTTATTTTCATTGCTTCATTTCCAGTTATAATATGTATTTTCAAGCAGTAAGTTTCTGGAGAATCTGGATATGGAAAGAGAAATTTCAATTTGCCTAATTATCACATTAAATAACATAAGCTATACTGATTTGCTATACACTTGTCTCTCTCAGATATTGTTGATAATCAAGTTGATTACAAATGGAAAGAACAAGGGAGCATTCTGAACTTAGTATCATGAGAACTCAATAAAAAAAAATGAAGAATGGGTTAATTGGGTTAAAAATCAGTTCTTATCCCTTTCTCTGCTTGTGTTGTCTTCATTTTCATCTCTTATCTTTATTTTTTCACCTGAATGCATTTCTTCATACTATTTCATTTTTTAAGTTATTGAAGAGAATAGCTCCTGATTGGAAAAGCAGTAGTGATTAATGAAAATTAAGGCCAACAGAACATTCAGTAAAAACAAAAAAATCATGTTTGTTTTTACTGTACTTTTAAATTATTTTTCATGTTTTCAAATCTATTTTTCTTGTTCCTTAGTCACTGACTTGCAATAAAAGTTAACAAAAATTTCCTTAGTTATTGTTATTAAATCACTTAGAGGTAAAAACATATGTTCATCTATTTAGCATTGGAATGCTTATTTTATAGCATTTCCTCAACTAGGTGTATAAACAGAAGAAAACAGGTGGTAGAATATTTAGTTCTACTTCATACTCTATCTTCTGTATTTTTGAAACTGAATCATGGAATAATTCTACTTGATTAGAGGGAAGACAAAAAAAGATGAATATACCCTTTATTACGCTGGTATCTTTTAAGTTAGCAGTCTTGAAGAAGATATTCATCATCTATTGCTCTGTCTAGCATGTTTCTTCTTTATAGCTGTTCTTCAAATAGGACCATGGCAAATCTGGTAGATTCTACAACATTCTAGAAAAGATTTTGAAAACATACATCTTTAGTTATTTAAAATATGTAATCTCATTAAAAAAAAAGACTCTAGAATCAAGTTGGTAAAGAAAATCTGAGGAATAAGGGAATTAGGTTGGTACTCANATGTTTCTTCTTTATAGCTGTTCTTCAAATAGGACCATGGCAAATCTGGTAGATTCTACAACATTCTAGAAAAGATTTTGAAAACATACGTCTTTAGTTATTTAAAATATGTAATCTCATTAAAAAAAAAGACTCTAGAATCAAGTTGGTAAAGAAAATCTGAGGAATAAGGGAATTAGGTTGGTACTCAGGTGAAGGTGGGTTAGTTTTGCCTCAGCTCATCTTTAACAGAAACCTAGAGTCAGTGATATTATCAGTGTTTTCCATCATTTCATACCTTTTTTCATTGTGATTATGTCACCAGTAATGATTCTCTTTAAATAAATGAAGATTTAATAGTCTAAAATGGTGCATCAGTTTTAATTACCTTTTATTTGCTTATAAATGACATTGGTTGCTATACCATATTTGTTATTAGACCAGTATATTTTTCTTCTTTTGTTGATTTCTTACTCACTTTGTCTGGTGTTGTTTCTACTTTAGCTTTTGTCTTATTCAGGTGTATGAGCACTTTTATAGACATTAAAGTTGTCTACCCTTCATCTACTCTTTTTCCTTGCAATGATTTCCCAAGTGGGAATATTCTAATGATATAAATGTCAAAGTAATATTATAAACATTATCAAAACTTTCATTCTGAATTTTTGAAATATTTTGCTAAAATATTCCCTATGGTATAGAAATTTAATAAATATATATGTATATATGGTAGCAATTTATATATTATTGTGGTATTATATACCATATTACATGTTTATAATTGTATTAAAGTAATAAATTTATATATAATAACACATTTATATATAGTAAGGAAGTCTTCATATTTCCAAACTATATCAAATTTTGAAAAAATAATTTTGTTCTCTGAATTACTTTTCTCTGATAGCTCAGTAAAAGATGCTTACTCCTTGGAAGAAAAGTTATGACCAACTTAGATAGCATATTCAAAAGCAGAGACNCATTTTCTGCTTGAGGTCATTCACTCAATCAGGCAATGGTTAGACCCAGTATCTGGGTAAGGAAATAAACACAAACAAGGAAATGTGCATGTTTATTTACGGTAACTAAAAATACCAAAGTCACCTGGAATGTTTTGCAGCTGTGACCTTTATGGTAGTTTCTTTCTCTGAAACCAGGAGTAAAGTACTAACCAGTAGCTCATAATCATACACATTCCAAGAGATAGAGTTGTTTATTTCTCATTCTGTCAAGTTAGATTTCTTGGCAACTCAGAGTCTAAATGTGCCTTGAAGCAGTAAAACAATTGAAACTTCTAACCTATGAGTGAACTCCCCAAGGCAATGGGAAAAACCATGGTAGACAATGTGGTGGGGGCAGAAAGAAAACACAGATTAAGTGAACTACAGTAATTCACTATTCAGCAGTGATGCACAGCACATAGGAAAATTTTAACCACACTTTTAAGGCCAGGCAATGTTATAGTTAAGCACACTGAAACTGCTCATGCTAAGAAAACACAATAACATTTCTTCCTGGGCCCAAGTTCTTTAGTCTCCCCAAAGTAATTATAACCACTGTTTCCTGGATAAGAGAAATTTCAAGGGAGCATATCCACACAGTTAGTTCTCAGCAAATCTCTGCTTAAGTTCCCTTTACATGTTGTATAATATAATGTTTCTTGAGGCCCAAATCTGGGCTGAGAAAATGTAATCCTCACAAAATCTTACAATGTGAAATGTATTAGTTTCCTATTGTTGCTAACAAATTACCATAAATATTGTGGCTTATAAATTTACTATCTTACATTAATGGAGATCACAAGTATGAAATGGGTCTTACTGGCTAAAATTAAGGTGTTGGCAGGGCTGCCATCCTGGAGACTCTAGGGAAGAATTAATTTCTTAACTTTAACAGCTTTGAGAGGCCACCTACATCCTTTGGCTCAGGATCCTTTTCTGTCTTCAAAGCTCACAAAAATGTATCAAATCACTGCAACCTCTAATTCTGTTGTTACATCTCCTTCTCTGACTCTGCTTCTCTTGTCTCCTTTATAACTAATAAGGACACCTGTCACTACATTGTGCCCAACAGATAATCCATGATAATCTACCCATTTCAAAATTTTTAGTTACCATGTCTTCTAAGTTCATTTGCCATGTAAAGCAAAAAACTTGTAAATTCTCAGGATTGAAAAGTGAACATTGTTGATGGCCCATTATTTCACCTTTTATAGGATACCCCCATTCTTGTATAGAAATATTCCAAGAGAGTTGAAGTGACTTGTCACTCAGTCCTTAATTCTTAAAGCCAGAAGACTGCATGAATATATCATTTTTGTACTTTATATTGCAATGCTTCATGCATGAGGTGCTTTGGTCCAATCCTCTGGCAACCATTAGAAGCTCTAGTTTGCCCAAAAGGTTACAATAAAAGGAACAACAAAAAGAATTTGGAGTCCAGCTTTAAAGCTCTATGTGACTACCCATATTTCCGGTGAATTTTGCTGACCACAGCTATATTAAAGAGTTTTCAGATATCTGATAAAACTATATTGACACTCAAAAAAGATAACTCTCTCACTATGGAATATGTTTGTCATGAACAAGAAAAAAAAGATTCAACAATTATTTTTGAGTTAAGTTTTGGCTTTAATCTGTAGGAACAGGTAATTTTCCCCTACAGATAAATAATAAAAATAAAATGTGAAGGGTATTAGATTGCACAAACACAAATTAATAATTGTATCTCTCATTTCTTGACTTACAGATAAGGTTAACATTAACATTTAATTTATAATTTCTTCTTATTTTGCCAAATTAGGGCATCATAAAATTCCTCTGTTTATGTCAAGAACATAAAATATAATTATAGTACCACATAATACTCGTCTTGAACTATAAGAATTACCAAGAGTAAAATATGATCAGGAAAAGGAAAGATCTATTTCTCCTATCTAAATCATAGATTTCCATGATACTTAATAAATTTTCAAAGATATGATGAATTCTAAACTTGACCTCCCATTTATTGGGACTATTAAAGTACTATGACAAAATGTAAGGGCATTTTACTTTCCATTTAACTACATGCTGTACATGTCCTTTGTTGAAGCTTGTTGAAGCTATTACTAGGGATGAATGACTAAAGGAATAAAGGAAGTATTTAGGACAATCTTTTTCTTTATACACAAACACATATTTTTAAAATTTTTACAAGGCCTAAAGGTGATTTTTAAAGAGTGAATTGTAGCTTTTATGTATCATTTTGTACACGGTCTTTATTATAATGGGACTAGAAGCAACATTTTCCAAATTCAAGGGGAATATGACATGGTGGTTAAAATGAATAATATGATCACATTAAGTAATATGATGACTAGAGTTTTAAAGGGTGATGATGTTTTAGAGTACAGTCAAAGGATCTAATTAAACAAAGGTCTCCCTGTACCTAATCAATAGNGTCTTACTGGCTAAAATTAAGGTGTTGGCAGGGCTGCCATCCTGGAGACTCTAGGGAAGAATTAATTTCTTAACTTTAACAGCTTTGAGAGGCCACCTACATCCTTTGGCTCAGGATCCTTTTCTGTCTTCAAAGCTCACAAAAATGTATCAAATCACTGCAACCTCTAATTCTGTTGTTACATCTCCTTCTCTGACTCTGCTTCTCTTGTCTCCTTTATAACTAATAAGGACACCTGTCACTACATTGTGCCCAACAGATAATCCATGATAATCTACCCATTTCAAAATTTTTAGTTACCATGTCTTCTAAGTTCATTTGCCATGTAAAGCAAAAAACTTGTAAATTCTCAGGATTGAAAAGTGAACATTGTTGATGGCCCATTATTTCACCTTTTATAGGATACCCCCATTCTTGTATAGAAATATTCCAAGAGAGTTGAAGTGACTTGTCACTCAGTCCTTAATTCTTAAAGCCAGAAGACTGCATGAATATATCATTTTTGTACTTTATATTGCAATGCTTCATGCATGAGGTGCTTTGGTCCAATCCTCTGGCAACCATTAGAAGCTCTAGTTTGCCCAAAAGGTTACAATAAAAGGAACAACAAAAAGAATTTGGAGTCCAGCTTTAAAGCTCTATGTGACTACCCATATTTCCGGTGAATTTTGCTGACCACAGCTATATTAAAGAGTTTTCAGATATCTGATAAAACTATATTGACACTCAAAAAAGATAACTCTCTCACTATGGAATATGTTTGTCATGAACAAGAGAAAAAAGATTCAACAATTATTTTTGAGTTAAGTTTTGGCTTTAATCTGTAGGAACAGGTAATTTTCCCCTACAGATAAATAATAAAAATAAAATGTGAAGGGTATTAGATTGCACAAACACAAATTAATAATTGTATCTCTCATTTCTTGACTTACAGATAAGGTTAACATTAACATTTAATTTATAATTTCTTCTTATTTTGCCAAATTAGGGCATCATAAAATTCCTCTGTTTATGTCAAGAACATAAAATATAATTATAGTACCACATAATACTCGTCTTGAACTATAAGAATTACCAAGAGTAAAATATGATCAGGAAAAGGAAAGATCTATTTCTCCTATCTAAATCATAGATTTCCATGATACTTAATAAATTTTCAAAAATATGATGAATTCTAAACTTGACCTCCCATTTATTGGGACTATTAAAGTACTATGACAAAATGTAAGGGCATTTTACTTTCCATTTAACTACATGCTGTACATGTCCTTTGTTGAAGCTTGTTGAAGCTATTACTAGGGATGAATGACTAAAGGAATAAAGGAAGTATTTAGGACAATCTTTTTCTTTATACACAAACACATATTTTTAAAATTTTTACAAGGCCTAAAGGTGATTTTTAAAGAGTGAATTGTAGCTTTTATGTATCATTTTGTACACGGTCTTTATTATAATGGGACTAGAAGCAACATTTTCCAAATTCAAGGGGAATATGACATGGTGGTTAAAATGAATAATATGATCACATTAAGTAATATGATGACTAGAGTTTTAAAGGGTGATGATGTTTTAGAGTACAGTCAAAGGATCTAATTAAACAAAGGTCTCCCTGTACCTAATCAATAGAGACTGCTCTGGTTTCATTTATACTTAGCTGTAACTTATGCTGAAGGATCATTTCAGGAAGAAAAAAAAATGGCTTGGTACAAGAATTCTGATCTTATATTAGGATTGCAACATTAGTTACACGGATAATTATAAGGTACATATTTTCCTCATATAAAATGATTGTATGTATTGGACTCCAGTTCATTCAGAATGTAGTCTTGAGAATGAACTCTTCAAGAATGTGGGCAGCCCACCCAAAAGAATTAGAAATTGATGACAAATAGTAAATAAGAAAATGAAGAAAATAAACAGAATTGGATGTTTTACTTCTGTCTCATAACTCTAAAATGTCTTTTTTTCCAACAGCAGTGTCCAATTTTCAACAACTAGATAGCATATTGAAAAGTGGAGATTACTTTGCCAACAAAAGTCCATCTAGTCAAGGCTATGGTTTTTCCAGTGGTCATGTATGGATGTGAGAGTCGGACTGTGAAGAAAGCTGAGCACTGAAGAATTGATGCTTTTGAACTGTGGTGTTGGAGAAGACTCTTGAGAGTGCCTTGGACTGGAAGAAGATCCAACCAGTCCATTCTGAAGGAGATCAGCCCTGGGATTTCTTTGGAAGGAATGATGCTAAAGCTGAAACTCCAGTACTTTGGCCACCTCATGCGAAGAGCTGACTCATTGGAAAAGACTCTGATGCTGGGAGAGATTGGGGGCAGGAGGAGAAGGAGATGACAGAGGATGAGATGGCTGGATGGCATCACCGACTTGATGGACGTGAGTCTGAGTGAATTCCAGGAGATGGTGATGGACAGGGAAGCCTGGGGTGCTGCGATTTATGGAGTCACAAAGAGTCGGACATGACTGAGCAACTGAACTAAACTGAGCAGATATTCATTATGCCTATCTGGAAATAATATTTATAATAATGGTAAAAATCTTTTCTCATGATAGAACTATCAAACATAAAGCCCACATTATTATCATGGTTGTTTTCTTCCTTTATAATCTTTGTGAATGCCTATTGCACACATAAAAGAAATTTAAGAAATTAAATCATAAAAGAATCTCCTTTTTATACCAAATTATTATACACATTTTCAAAGAGTCAGACACACTTAGCAATGGAGCACACACGCATTATACACACCCTAGTCCCCATCACCTGTCTCACCTCATCCCCTAGCATTTGTCACATGCCCCACCATCCAGTCATATCAGCTTGCTTTCTCACACTCAAAAACAGCTTAACACAGTACATTCAGTGCCTTTACATTTCTTGTTTTCTCTGTCTGGAATGTTTTGTTCATATGGATATATAGATTTCTTGTTGACATCTTAATTAAAGTAAAACCGTTTCAGAGAGATTTTCCCTGGCCTCACTATCTAAAATAGTCTCATTTCACTTCAGACTATCACTCTCTGTTACTCTGTTTGGATTTCTTTATACCACCAGGTCTGGTTACATAACTTGCAGGATCCATTGAAAAAATAAAAATACCAACTCCTTGTTCAAAAACTACTAAGAATTTTAAGACAGTGAGAGCAGAGCATTAAACAAAATGCATAGCCTTTCTAGGTATAGGTTCCTATATGTCTGCTCAGACTGTAAGCCCATGAAGCCAGCCCTCCATAGTAGTTATTACCACTTGAAATTAACCTCTTAATCACACTTGTTTAATCTGAATCACCTGTTAGAATGTGTACTCTGTAGAACTCAGATCACAATTGTCATAGTAACTATTATATTTCACATGTTTTCAACATTCTCCAAACCAAAATTATTTTCTTTTCAGCAAACAGATGCAGACAGGCAGAGAGAGAGGAATTCTATCTCATTTAACCCTTTTTGTTCTATGGACAGATTAGATGGGGTCTACCCACATTAGGGAAGGTGATTTGCTTTTTTCATTCTACCGATGCAAATATCAATCTCATCAAGAAACACTCTAATTGACATGCCCAGAATAGTGTTCAACTAAACATCTGAGCACCCTGTGGCCCAGTCAGCTGACACATAAAATTAACCATTGCAAACTTGTTGTTGTCCCATCACTAAGTTTTGTCTGACTCTTTGTAACACTATGGAGTGCAGTACACCAGGCTTCCCTGTCCTTTGATATCTCCCAGCGTTTGCTTGAGGTCCATTGAGTCAGTGATGTTATCTAGCCATCTCATCCTCTGCTACACTCTTCTCCTTTGGCTTTCAATTTTCCCCAGCATTAGGGTCTTTTCCAAAGAGCTGTCTCTTCACTCAGTTGGCCAAAGTATTGGAGCTTCACTAGTCAACCATACATATCTCCTTAAACTCCCACTTAATAAGCTCCAAATAAAGATAACAACAAGAAGGATGGTAGCCAGGTTGTAGTCTTGGTAAATGGAAGTCAGTGATGCTAAATCCATGTGAAATCTCCATCCTTGCTATCATAGTCACTTTGTTCATGAGTCCTTTGGATGTAATAGAAGTGGCTGGGGAAATAAATTGACTTGTATCCACAGAATGGGTGATGTTATCTACTTGATTATTAAAGTCCTGCTCTGCTGAGGTTACTCTCCAGTGACCATTCACATGGAACACAAATATCTTTACATTATTGACTTCTCAGAGAGGAATATTCACATACCTCTTTCCCAGGTTTTCTTGTCATCTCTTTTCCAGTCCTGAAAGAGGCTTTCATCATAACTTGACCCTGATCTGGGATTTCCAGTCATCAGAACCATGATAACTAAATGTTTATTGTTTATAAGCCACCTAGTCTGTGGTATTTTGCTACAGCAGCCCAAAGTCAACCAAGAATTCTATAACCAGTTAAACTGCCTTTCAAAATGAAGGAAACCTTGTGGTAGTTTAGTCGCTAAGTCATGTTCTGACTCTTGGGACCCCATAGACTGTAGCCTGCCAGGCTCTTCTGTCCAGAGAATTTTCCAGAAAAGAATATTGGAGTGGGTTGCCATTTCCTTCCCAAGAGGACCTTCCTGACTGAAGAACTGAGCGTATCTCCTGTATTGCAGGCAGATTAGTTACTGACTGAGCTATGAGGAAAGCATATTCACTGATTAAAAAAAAAAATTATGTATTAGAACAGTTATCACCCAGTATCTAGAGGAAATTGGTTCCAGGGGCCTCCATGAATAGCAAAATCTGCAGATGCTTGAGTCATATAAAATGATGGAGTGCAACGAATGGACTTGCCAGATAGTTCAGTGGTAAAGAATCTGCTTGCCAGTACAGTAGACACAAGAGGCACAGGTTAGATCCTTGGGTCAGGAAGATCTCCTGGAGGAGGAAATGGCAACCCACTCCAGTATTCTTGCCTGGAAAATTCCAAGCACAGATGATCTGGTGGACTGCAGTCCATGGGGTCAAAATGAGTCAGACACAACTGAATGACTGAGTGCACACGTGTGCACATGCACATGCACACACACACACACACAAAGTGAAATGAATATATTTGGACCTTTATACCTGTGGTTTTTGCATCCTAAGATTCAACAAATTGGGGTTTAAGTTTCAATTCACAATTGGCTGAATAACTGATTGATTAAATCTTTGGGTGGAAAACCCAAAGATATGAGGTAATATGTGTCAGATAAGGAGCAGAGAGGTAGTAGCATTATTTCTTAGAAGTCTGATAACTGTTTTATTTAAATAAATTAATTTAAACTTCACTCATGTCTTAATCTGCTATCTGCTAAGTTGCTTCATTTGTGTCCAACTCTGTGCGACCCCATAGACGGCAGCCCATCAGGCTCCCCTGTCCCTAGGATTCTCCAGGCAAGAACACTGGAGTGGGGTTGCCATTTCCTTCTCCAATGCATGAAAGTGAAAAGTGAAAGTGAAGTCGCTCAGTCGTGTCCGACTCTTAGCGACCCCATGGACTGTGGCCCACCAGGCTCCTCCATCCATGGGATTTTCCAGGCAAGAGTACTGGAGTGGGGTGCCATTGTCTTCTCTACATGCCTTAATAACCAGGCTTTAAAATTCAAAGATAATACTGACTTATAAAACTATACAAAAAGATTGTGAATATACAAGCAAAGTTGTGCTTCTTTAAACCATCCCAAAGAAAAAGAAACGCAAGAAGGTAAAATGATTGTTTGAGGAGACCTTACAAATAGCTGAGAAAAGAAGAGAAGTGGAAACAAAGTAGAAAGGCAAAGATATACACAACTGAATACAAAGTTCCAAAGAATAGCATTCTAGTAGCATTCTCACTCAAGTACCCTTGCCTGGAAAATACCATGGATGAAGGAGCCTGGTGGGTTACAGTCCATGGGGTTGCTAAGAGTCAGACACAACTGAGCAACTTCACTTTCACTTTTCATTTTCATGCATTGGAGAAGGAAATGGCAACCCACTCCAGTGTTCTTGCCTGGAGAATCCCAGGGACAGGGGAGCCTGGTGGGCTGCTGTCTATGGGGTCGCACAGAGTTGGACACGACTGAAGTGACTTAGCAGCAGCAGCAGCATTCTAGAAATAGTTCCAAAGAGAGATAAGAAAGCCTTCTTAAGTTACCAATGCAAAGAAATAGAGGAAGACAATAGAATAGGAAAGAATAGATAGGGGAAACAATAGAAACAGTGAGAGACTTTGTGTTCTTGGGCTCCATAATCACTGCAGATGGTGACTGCAGTCATGAAATTAAAAGACACTTGCTCTTTGGAAGGAAAACTATGACCAACCTAGACAGCATATTAAAAACCAGAGATATTACTTTGCCAACAAAATCTGTTTAGTCAAAGCTATGGTTCTTCAAGTAGTTGGGTAAGCTCCAGGAGGAGAAAGGGATAACAGAGGATGAGATGGTTGGATGGCATCACCAACTTGAAGGACATGAGTTTGAGTAAGCTCTAGGAGTTGGTGATGGACAGGGAAGCCTGGCATGCTGTAGTCCTTTGGGTCACAAAGAGTCAGACATGACTGAGCAACTGAGAACTGAGAGATCTCTTAAAGAAAATTTGAAATAACCAAGGGAACATTTCAAGCAAAGACGAGCTCAATAAAGGACAGAAGCAGTGTGGGCCTACCAGAAGCAGATATTAAGAAGAGGTGGCAATAATACAAAGAAGTACTGTACAAAAAAGATCTTAATGACCTTGATAACCATGATGTTGTGGTCACTCACCTAGAACCAGATATCTTGGAGTGTGAAGTCAAATGGGCCTTGGGAAGCATTGCTGTGAACAAAGATAGTGGAACTGATGGAATTCCAACTGAGCTATTTTAAATCCTAAAAGGTGATGCTGTGAAAGTGCTGCACTCAATATGCCAGCAAATTGGAAAACTCAGCAGTGGCCACAGGACTGGAAAAGGTCAGTTTTCATTCCAGTCCCAAAAAGAGCTACTCCAAAGAATGTTCAAACTATCATACATTGAGCTAAAGTCACATGCTAGCAAGGAAATGCTCAAAATCCTTAGAGCTAGGCTTCATCAGTACATGAATTGAGAACTTTCACATGTACAAGCTGGATTTAGAAAAAAAGAGGAACCAGAGATCAAATTGCCAACATATGCTGGTAGAAAAAGTAAGAGAATTTCAAAAGAACATATACTTCTGCTTCATTGACTGTGTGAAATCCTTTGACTGTGTGGATTACAACAAACTGTGGAAAGTTCTAAAAGAGATAGGAATGCTGGACCACCTTACTTATCTCCTGAGAAACCTGTATGGAGGTCAAGAAACAATAGTTAGATCTGGACATGGAACAATAGACAGGTTCAAAATTGAGAAGTGAGTACATCAAGCCTATATATTGTCACCCTGCTTATTTAACTTCTATGAAGAGTACATCATGCAAAATACCAGGATGAATGCACAAGTGGAATCAAGATTGCCAGGAAAAATATCAACAACCTCAGATACGCAGATGATACCACTCTAATGGCAGAAAGCTAAGAGGAACGAAAGAGCCTCTTGAGGAAGGTGAAAAGGGACAGTGAGAAAGCTGGCTTAAAATGCAACATTCAAAAAACAAAGATCATGGCAACCAGTCCTATCACTTCATGGAAAATAGATGGGGAATAAATTGAAACAATGACAGACTTTTTTTCTTGGGCTCCAAAAATCACTGCAGATAGTGACTGTAGCCGTGAAATTAAAAGACACTTGCTCCTTGGAATAAAAGCTTTGAAAAACACAGTGTATTAAAATGCAGAGAGACCGCTTTGCCAGCAAAGCTTCCTATAGTTAAAGTTATACTTTGTCCAATAGTCACCTATGGATGTGAGAGTTGGAGCATAAAGAAGGCCAAGCACTGAAGAACTGATATTTTCAAGCTGTGATGCTAGAGAAGACTTCTGAGAGTCCACTGAACAAACCAGTCAATCCAAAGGAAATCAACCTTGAATATTCATTGGAAGGACTGATACTGTGAAGTTGAGGCTCCAATAATTTGGCCACCTGATGTAAAGAGCCAACTCACTGGAAAAGACCCTGATGTTGGGAAGGACTGAAGGTGGGAAGAGGATAGAACAACAGAGGATGAGAGGTGGGATGGTATCACTGATTGGATGGACGTGAATTTTAGCAAGCACCTGGAGTTGGTGATGAACAGGGAAGCCTTGCGTGCTACAGTCCATGGGATGGCAAAGAGTCAGCCACAATAGCAACTGAACAACAATTATACAAGTTGTGCAACAATTATATACATATTAGGTATTAATTTTTGTATAGCTTTGCATCATCAACAAAAGTGATTAATACAAAGAGCTAATTCACTACTTGATAAATTGGTTTGTGCCAAAAAGTAAATCTTTATTATTAAGCTCACACAATGTTAGTTTTTCTCATAACAAGAGATTCTCAATGAAGAAGACTGTGTATTTTTTTTTTTTTTAATTCTAATGGCTGAGAGTAGCTACTCCACGTTCAAGGTCAGGAGGGACAGTTGTGAGGAGATAACCTTTATCCAAGGTAAGGAGCAGTGGTTGTGCTTTGCTGGAGCAGCCCTGAAGAGATACCCCACATCCAAGCTAAGAGAAAACCAAGTAAGATGTTAGGTGTTGTGAGAGGCATCAGAGGGCAGACACACAAACCATAATTACAGAAAACTAATCAATCTAATCACACGAACCATAACCTTCTCTAACACAGTGAAACTAAGCCATGTCTTGTGGGGCCACCCAAGATGGGTGGGTCATGGCAGAGAGGTCTGACAGACTGTGGTCCACTGGAGAAGGGAATGGCAAACCACTTCAGTATTCTTGCCTTGANGGAGATCCAACCAGTGCATTCTAAAGGAGATCAGTCTTGGGTATTCTTTGGAAGAACTGATGCTAAAGCTGAAACTCCAATACTTAGGCCTCCTTATGTGAAGAGTTGACTCATTGGAAAAGACTCTGATGCTGGGAGGAATTGGGGGCAGGAGGAGAAGGGGACAACAAAGGATGAGATGACTGGATGGCATCACCGACCGATGTAAATGAGTGTGGGTGAACTCCGGGTGTTGGTGATGGACAGGGAGGCCTGGTGTGCTGCACTTCATAGGGTCGTAAAGAGTCGCACACGACTGAGTGATTGAACTGAACTGAATATACTAATAGTCTGTGATCTGGCATCTGGTCTTTTCATCCCACACTGAATACATTGCATATAAGTCAATTTATAAAACATAAATTGTATTTTAGTAAATGTTAAAATTTCTTATTAGAAAAACAGCATGAAAAAATAAACCATATTTATTGATTTTTCTGCGTATTTACTTCTTATTTGAACAATGATAATCCAACAAAATGGACCAAAACTGAATTTTATTTCTTCAAAAAAGTTAAAAAAAATGTCATATTTATCCAGTTAAGTGAAATTTAAGGTGAATTTTCCATTTTTTAACCTGCGATCAATTTATTTTTATATGTGAGCTCTCCATAAATTATAGGTCCTCTTGGTTCTGGTCTTTCACATGTTTTATCAATGAAGGTATGAAAGTAAACACTCTCAAACCATTCTGTAACTAGCTTATATGATTTCTTGCTATAATTTGACCACATCTTGTTTTTGTTGTTGTTGTTGAGTAGCTCAGTCAAATCCAACTCTTTATAGCACATTTTTACTGAATCATAACTATAATTCTAGTCCTAAGCTCTCTCTGGGATTTTAAAGAGGAATAATGTATGATCATTGGCCATAAGAGGCTAGCATCAAACTCTAATTACAGAATTTTACGATGGATAATGTGGATATGGTATTGGAGAAATATGTATAAGAAGCAGTGTGACTTTAATAATTCTATAATTGTGCAGGTGTGACCAGGTGCACACATGAACATATGTAAAGTGTGAACAGTAAATATATGTGACACAATTAGAAAATTGAATGGTATATTAACATGCTGATTGTGTTACAGATGTGCTGACATTTGATAAGTTCAGTAGAGAAGCTTCCAGAAAATGTTAAGAAATGAAGAATGACAAATTACATTGGAAACAGAATTCAATATGAAATGTTGGGTGAATTGTTCGAAAAGAAACTGGCCTCACAGTAATGAATAAGGGCTTGTTTATGGAGTAAACACAAAAGTTGTTTTTACATTTTACTAAACAGAAACCTAGCTATTATAAATCTACCCCATTAATTTACCCAATTCTTATCAAATGCCAATACTTTATTAGATGATTATCATTATTTTATCACCAATTTCCACTTTTTAAAACTATGCAATAATATAAAAGAAGCATGTGAAAATTGCTGTCCTACTTCCCCAAATTGGACAAGTGAAATTCTATTTTCTTGAGATTCAGAATTTAGATAAAGAAATTATTTAACAAAGAATTAAGGTCTATGGCTGCTATTTGGCATGGGACAGGTGTTGGGGGTTATGCAAACTGAACCATGTATAAATAGAACCAAAAATGTTTGTAGAATAAGAAAAATAAGACATACAGAGGGCTAGCATCATAAATCAGCAGTTTTTAGAGATCTTTGAACCACAGAGAGAGACTGAGTTTTCAACTTTTTAAGAAGTGTTTGTACATTTCTATTCTATTTCAACTGATACCTTCTGTGANAATATAAAAGAAGCATGTGAAAATTGCTGTCCTACTTCCCCAAATTGGACAAGTGAAATTCTATTTTCTTGAGATTCAGAATTTAGATAAAGAAATTATTTAACAAAGAATTAAGGTCTATGGCTGCTATTTGGCATGGGACAGGTGTTGGGGGTTATGCAAACTGAACCATGTATAAATAGAACCAAAAATGTTTGTAGAATAAGAAAAATAAGACATACAGAGGGCTAGCATCATAAATCAGCAGTTTTTAGAGATCTTTGAACCACAGAGAGAGACTGAGTTTTCAACTTTTTAAGAAGTGTTTGTACATTTCTATTCTATTTCAACTGATACCTTCTGTGAACTGAAATAGAGCTTATCAAAATTACCTTTAATACTAAACTACCAATTGTCTTAATACTTTTAATTTCAAGATATGTTTCAAATGTAAGCCTTCTGTTTCTTTGTATTACTTGCATTTGGGGCATTTTTACATGTTTCAAACTTTGAAGAAATATGTTGTGTTCCTTAACATTTTCTATTGTTTTTACATTTTAGAAGTGCAAAATTATTACTCAGATTCATTTTAATACTGAGAAAATTTCACAGAGACTGTGGATCTAGTTTGTTATACAATCACAATTTTTATTATTATGAATAATGAATTGAGGATTTACAGTCACACTGACCTAAAATACCATGAAACTAGACCAAGAGTCCCATTATATATGAGATATAGTAAAATATAAAGATATGCTTAAATATGATATAATATTTAATATTCAGAATTCAGACTGTCCTCAAACCATAAAAGAAGCTAGGCGTGGGTGGGATTGGTCAAGGTTTCAATATTAAAAAATAAACTGAAATTCTATGTTTATGAAATATTACATATTTCACCTCTTGAACAACTTGCTGTTTCAACAGTCAGTATCAAAAGACCAATTCCTGATCTAGGCAAAACACAGGGCATATGCAAAGAAACAGTACAAAATTTCTTTAGTCATCAACTATAAAGGAGTAATCTAAAAATGAATTAGTCTGATAAAGGGATAAAAGGAATTCTTTATCATCATAAAGTTATTTCAAACAGGTGTGTTTTATAATCATAAGGAGCAGAAAAGCAATCTTCAGTGTCAAATTCTCATTTTCACCCCAGAGGAACATGGGGCTAGAACACAAAATATACGAATTTTGGCAGGAAGAAGTCTTATTAAATCATCTTATGTACTTCCTGTGGACATTATCTCCCTATGACACCCTAGTTCCTTTATTTTGTTATTGTTTTAAGGCACATTATAGGGACAACAAAACAAACATTTGCAAGACTATAGGTGTCTTCTGTATGGCAGCAAACTACATTATCAAGCAGCCACAGGTGTACACCACATGAAGTGGTAAAATGTGATTTGTAGAGATTTTATGACAAATCTGTCACCATAAGGCTCCATCCCAGGTTGTGCCCTCCATCTGTTTTACAGGTCTTCATTTGGTTGCATCTAAAGGGAAGCAAAATATCTTCATTTTGAACTCTAAAGGAGTAATCGAAAATTGAATATAGTCTGATAAAGGGAAAAAAGGAATTTTTCAGATTTACTGTGCTTAAAATTTTAATAAAAGCTGTTACTTATCAAATTAATTTTAATATGCTTCTACTTATGCTATTATAATGTAAAGACTGACTACCATTCCAAATCAAAGCCAGTCTCATTGGCTGAAGTTAAGATTAGCAATATCATCTCCACTTGATAAATCTGTGTATTTTTGTTTAAATCTCTATCTTGCTTCTTCAGTGGAAGTAAAATTGAAAGTAAATTCACCTTCAGATATTTAAGGAGGTTGTTTCCTATAATATATTTTCCTGCCATGATCATTGCATTGTGAAATTCTAACATTTTTAGATAGATTAAATTTTTGGTTGAATGTAATAAATAAAGAATAGATAAATGAACCAAAACAAAATCACATAGATAGACAATGAATATTAAAATGCTAGTTATTATTCAATGACAATTTTGTTTTCCTGGCTTTAGATATTGACTACATTTAAGGGTTAGGGTTGTTATTTGGATCTCTTCTATTTGCCGAAAATGGAGTCATATAACCAATGATGTCTTCATCCTTTATCTCCCATTCCAAATTGTATTTATAGCTTGATATTTATTTTTCCTCAGTTTACCCATAAAAAACTTACCATACTGAGTTAAATTTTATTTTTGAAAAGCATAAGAATTAGTAGTTTCATACTTTGATGCTCATTCATTTACATGTATTAAATGTATGGGAGATATATCTTGAAATTCACCTGGATTTGGAGAGATGGTGGTTATACGTAAAGGGCATGCCAGTACTTTAAGCTTGAATTTGGATACTGACTTCAGAATTTTAATAGCCAAAGGCTTGATTGGCATAAGGGGATAAATATAGCTAACACTTTTTAAATATAATTTTTCCCTGGAGAAATAAAAAGACTCAATTTATTGTACTTTAAAAGTTAAAAGTGCAATACTTAATAAATATTATTATTGTTCAAGTTTTAAATTTAAAGACAGTAATGCATTGGAATAATAGAAATAGAAGGAAGGCAAAAGAAATGTCAATGGAAATTAAAAATACAGATACAACAAGAAGTACAGTTATATATCAATTCAGAAGACAGAAATTGTATCAATAATGTGAACAGGGGGAATTTAATATTAAGAATTGCTGACTAATATAAAGAGATTACTAAATAGGATAAATAAAACTTTCAGGAGTACAGAAACAGCAGATATATAAATTTGTTCCTAGCTCTACAGTTGAGGAAAAGTAAATAAGAAAGGAACTTAAAAACTTATTTTATGAACTTTCCTGGTGGTCCAATGGTTAAAAATTCACCTTGCACTGGAGAGGTTCCAGGTTCAATCCCTGGTAGTGAGTTAAGATCCCTCATAGCGTGGAACAACTAAGCCCATACAACCCAACTAGAGAGAGATTCTGAGCACTGCAACAAAGGTCCCAGGAGCCACAACTAAGACTCAAGGTAGCCAAATAAGTAAATATTAAAATAAAGTAAAAGAAAACTTATGATAGAGACAGACTAAAGGCCGGGCTGAAGTGTGGGAAAGGGACACAGACTCTAATGGTAAGTAAACTAGCTGACAGGTGTGGGCAGCCCTCCAGGTGGTGAAGAAACTTGTGCAACTGTGTGAGCTGTAGCTGGTCCACAGCAGCAGCCTGCTGCGTGCAGAGAAACCCATCAGAGTATTTGGTCTTCAGATAGTTCACAAGGGCCTCTGAGGTTAACACTACCAGGCCATTTAACCAACATCCTTACATTAGAATTCCAGTCCACTGCCTGTCAGGTGGAAAACAGCTCAACCCCTTCATCCTGCTTTAGCTTTGCAATTTTCCTTTAGCACCCTTTCTTGAAAAAATGAATATAAAAATCATGTGTCAAAAGATTAATGTCCAGGTCTAGTAGCAGCAATGCATACGAAGAAAAGATTGATCTGAAGGCGGCAGTCAATAAATTGATAACACTTACATTCTATGCTGAATTATATACATACTTTCATACAAAAGTTTGAACTTCCATAAAGCAACAAAAGCAACTTCATGTTTCTACCTAACAACATATAGTTATTCCTTATACAAAGGATGAAATTCTCACTCTCTCCCAAAGTGAGAGGACACAAAATCCTAATTGTCATTGGATCCCATCACTGACTATATCAGTTAGTACTCCAATCCAGTCATTATTTCACTAAATACTTGTTACCTAAGAAAAATGAAAGTTAAACTTTCAATACTATTTGTATTTAACAATATAAGCAAAGAATAAGAAGAATATAGGTAATACATGTAGTGAAACAAATATGTATGGATAATAAGTAAAAAAAAAAAACTCAGTTTAGTTCAGTCACTCAGTCATGTCCAACTCTTTGCAACCCCATGAATGGCAGCACGCCAGGCCTCCCTGTCCATCATTAACTCCCAGAGGTCACTCAAACTCACGTCCATCAAGTCGGTGATGCCATCCAGCCATTTCATCCTCTGTCATTCTCTTCTCCTCCTGCCCACAATCCCTCCCAGCATCAGAGTCCTTTACAATGAGTCAACTCTTCACATGAGGTGGCCAAAGTACTGGAGTTTCAGCTTTAGCAGCATTCCTTCCAAAGAACACCCAGGATTGATCTCCTTCAGAATGGACTGGTTGGATCTCCTTGCAGTCCAAGGGACTCTCAAGAGTCTTCTCCAACACCACAGTTCAAAAGCATCAATTTTTGGCACTCAGCCTTCTTCAAAGTCCAACTATCACATGCATACGTGACCACAGGAAAAACCATAGTCTTGACTAGACAGACCTTAGTCAGCAAAGTAAAGTCTCTGCTTTTGAATATGTGATCTAGGTTGCTCATAAGTAATCGTCTTTTAATTTCATGGCTGCAATAACCACCTGCAGTGATTTTGGAGCCCCAAAAAATAAAGTCTGACACTGTTTCCACTGTTTCCCCATCTATTTCCCATGAAGTGATGGGACCAGATGCCATGATCTTCATTTTCTGAATGTTGAGCTTTAAGCCAATTTTTTCATGCTCCTCTTTCACTTTCATCAAGAGGCTTTTTAGTTCCTCTTCACTTTCTGTCATAAGGGTGGTGTCATTTGCATATCTGAGGTTATTGATATTTCTCCTGAGCAAATACAATATGAGCTAAGTAACAAGAGAATAATTTTCAGATATCAAAGACAGCCTCATAATCAATTGCATAAGTGAGGATTGGTAGCTTTGAGCTTTCAGCTAGAATGTCAGTTAAGTGGTGTTCTTTAGCAGCTGTGACAACTCAAAACTTTCATTTTTGAAGGATTTGGGATCTCAATAGTTATTCTTTCTTTGGATGCTCTAGTTTTCCTTTTACCTTTACTACTATACATAAAAGACTTAAAAGTCCTCTGTGTTCCTACAGTGTAGAAGCAAAACATGTATCTATTGGTAATGAGTAGTAATCACCTCAGCCATTTAGAGTAACGTTTTTATATTTATTCAATCAATATGGAGCTAAAATTGTGGGTGGCAAGTTTGTTTTCCAGTTCAATAGTATCAGTGTTGCCCTCTCATAAAGGAAGCATTCCCCACTTGAGACTTAAGTCTATATTACAAGTCGAGCTTGAAGCTGCCAGACAAAAGTGAAGAGTTACTGAGTATAGGAATAATAGTGAGAGAAGACAATCCCTTGATTACTCCTTGATTTCCTGATTCCTGTATTCTACATAAGGGGTGAAAGTATCATACGATGGTCTCTAATACAAAGCATAAAATACATCTTGTAAGGGATATCCCCATTCTTTTAATATATTGTCTCCCAACTAACGCCATGCTTGAGTCTTCAGTTAGCCATTCATTAGACCAGCCACTACGTGGTAATGAGTTACTTGGTAAGTCCATTAATTCCATAGGCATGTTCTAAAATCCTTGTGATAAAATTGAGTGCAGGAAACAACAACTGAGGGCAGTGGTTTTCTTGNGTCTTCAGTTAGCCATTCATTAGACCAGCCACTACGTGGTAATGAGTTACTTGGTAAGTCCATTAATTCCATAGGCATGTTCTAAAATCCTTGTGATAAAATTGAGTGCAGGAAACAACAACTGAGGGCAGTGGTTTTCTTGAATATATACTCTGAACCTCTAGACCTCTTGAAACCACATTTTTAATAACAATGGTATTCAACAAAAACTGGATAGTCATTCTAGATACTTTTTACCTTTTTAAAAGCATTTAAAATTCACCACCTTCAAAAACCTCTTATTCTCCTGGAGTCTATACTAATGAGACATCCATAGTTTTTCCTTTAGCATAATTTGTAGTGTAAATGGTTCTGACACTTAACTTTGTAAGCTCCATTTTCTGGTGTTTCATCTTCATAAGAAATAAAAATTGAAATTTTCATGCAATGGGTCTCATGCTAAGTCATTTCTGATTGGCACAAGAAGTATGATTCAGTTGGTATAACCAACATACTACCAATTTCTTGAAAGACACTTGGAAGATAAAGTTACTCAATTACATTCAAAGAGGGCATTTCAACCCAGTAACTGAAAATACGTGTCTAGCATTTATAATCTAAATCCCACTATATATAATAATTTCAGGTCTTTCATGACTTATAGATGAATAAGAAGAATAGTGCAGTGTTACATACACATAGTTTTATGATATCACACATACACATTCTGCATTATACTCTTTTAGCTTATTTCTACTAGAAAATACAATTTTGTGTAGGGATTCATGAAGTCCTAGCTACTCAAAAGTGATATTTTGATTATATCTTCTACAGATTACTTATACAATAGGAATGCCATTAAAATTTAATTATTTTTTTCTATTCCCTCAGTAACTTGTCTAAATCTAGTTATTCTAATCAGATATGACAGTTGTTCACAGTAGCACTGCAAGCAGTATTTTTGTTGTTGTTGTTCAGTCATTTTGTCCAACTCTTTGTGAGTTCATGGACTTTACACCAGGCTCCCCTCACCTTCACTATCTCTTGAAGCTTGTTCAAATTCATGTCCAGTGAGTCAGTGATGTTATTAACATATAACCATCTCATTCTCTGCTGCCATCTTCTCCTTTTGCCTTCAATCCTTCCCAGCATCAGGATCTTTTCCAATGGGTCAGCTCTTTGCATCAGGTGGCCAAAGTATTGCAGCTTCAGGTTCAGCATCAATCCTTCCAATGAATGTTTAGCACTGATTTACTCTAGGATTGATTGGCTTGATCTCTTTGCAATTCAAGGGACTCTAAAGAGTCTTCTCTAGCACCACTATTTGAAACCATCATTTTTCTGATGTTCAGCTTTCTTTATGGTCTCTCACATCCATACATGACTACTGGAAAAACTGTAGCTTTGACTATATAGAGTCTGTCAGCAAAGTGATGTTTCTGGTTTTTATGCTGCATGATTAAATACATTCTTGCCCAGAATAGTGAACCAATTTTACATTGGTTTTATATCCAAATTGGTCTTTGATTTTTGCCTCACTAGATGTTCAAAATATATATGCAACATTATATCATATTTTGCTACAGTTACACTGTTAATTTATGACATAGGTAATTTGATTTCTTTTGCCACTGAGATACCAATTCTGTTTCAATCAGGTGATTTCTGGGTTTGCCAGCAGGGTTGCTGCACTGATGAATGAATATAGATCTGATTCTTTATGAGTCATTTATATTTTGAATTGAACTTGCTTTAGTCAAAAATCTCATAAATGTTTGCCATAGCACAGTTAAGACAAGGGGAAACTTTATGGGAATGTTAGTGCTGAAGATTACTCAGTAGCATCTTCACCTTTAAGAGGATGATGTTGACCAGTTATAGATGTCTTGAGAGCAACACGCAATATTTAGAAGAATTTTTCCAGATAGAGCACATCCAGGGAAAGAGAGTTTTAAGATATTTTAAGTAGGTATTAGAGGAGAATGAAACTTCAAGATTTAGATTTAAGTGGCTTTGTAGAGTATGCTTTTGAGCTATTGTCAGAAGGGAAAGCCTACCCAATCCAGTATTCTGGCCTCGAGCATTCCATGGATTGTATAGTCCACGGGGTCACAAAGAGTCGGACACAAATGAACGACTTTCATTTTCACTTTTCAAGTGTTTATACCTGCATCAAAGAAAAGTGCGTGCATGTGTGCTAAGTCGCCTCAGTTGTCTATTTGCAACCCTATAGAGCATGGCATTCTTGGCTCCTCTGTTCATGGGATTCTCTAGGCAAAAATACTGGAGTGGGTTGCCATGCACTCCTCCAGGGGATCTTCCTGACCCAGGATAGAACTGTATCTCTTACCTCTCCTGCATTGGCAGGCAGGTTTTACCACTAGGCTCACCTGGGAAGCCCATCAAAGAAAAATGAAAAAGAAAAAAAAAGTTCAATGATTAAAAAGAAAGGTGTGTGCCTGAGTGCATGCTCAATCATGTCTGATTCTTCACGACCCCATGGAATATAGCCCATCATGTTCCTCGGTCCTTGAAATTTTCCAGGCAAGATTACTAGAGTGGGTTGCTATTTCCAACTCCAGGGGATCTTGATAAACCTAAAAGACACATCCTAAAGCTCACAAAGCATTATTATGGNTTCACGACCCCATGGAATATAGCCCATCATGTTCCTCGGTCCTTGAAATTTTCCAGGCAAGATTACTAGAGTGGGTTGCTATTTCCAACTCCAGGGGATCTTGATAAACCTAAAAGACACATCCTAAAGCTCACAAAGCATTACTATGGTGAATATCTGGGACAAACTGAACTTAAATATTTCTATGTGACTTGTTAGTCATTCTACTGTTCATGGAATATACACTGTGATTTCCTTCAGTTCAGTTCAGTTCAGTNGGCCTACTTAGTACTTTATTCAATTATTTTAGTTACCTATTTCAGAAACAAGGCAACAGAAGAAACACATGGGAATATTTGTTTTTAAAAGTAGCTTGTATTAATTATTGGCAAAACAAAAGAAACAAACAAAAATATATCTTCATATCAAGCTAACTCAAGAATGAGTGACTTAATCCTGCACTTAAGCATTAGGTATGATTGGCTGACCAAGGCAGGGCTCAGTTTTGTAGCTCAGTTGATTTTGACTATGTTTCTTATGATCCTGAGAGTCAAATGGGGGTCATCTACTTCAGAAGGGCAGTTCTGTTCCACACTGAGGATCTATGAGTTCTGGTCTACTTCCCATGTCTCTTGTCCTCCTTGCATCAGCAGACCAGCCAGGGCATGTTCTTGTATGCACTTGTAAGAGTACAGAGGAACACACAGAACCATGTGAGGCTTCTCAACACTTAGATTCAGATATGGCACACTGTCAGCATTCACTATATTCAGGCCTTTAGTCAAAGTGATCTATGTATGGTCACGCCTAAAGTCAAGAGGCAGAGAAAGGTACCACACCTTTGCTAAGACACGCCAAAGGTAAAATCATAATTTAATTGATCTCAATAGCCAATGTCAGAAAGGAAGAATTAGTGGCAGGTACAGTAATATTTGTCCCCAGAAAATGAATCAAGATTTTTCTCAATGATTTAAAAATATGGTTAACAGCTAAATAGCCTTTAAAAAAATTACCCCAAATAGGTAGCATATTTTTCTTTTGGTGGCAAGCAGACTTANAATAGCCAATGTCAGAAAGGAAGAATTAGTGGCAGGTACAGTAATATTTGTCCCCAGAAAATGAATCAAGATTTTTCTCAATGATTTAAAAATATGGTTAACAGCTAAATAGCCTTTAAAAAAATTACCCCAAATAGGTAGCATATTTTTCTTTTGGTGGCAAGCAGACTTAATCAAAAGTCCAAGTATGAGTTAAAATATTTTAATAATTCACAAATTTTGTCCTTCCTCTGTTTCAAAGGTTATTCCTTAAAAGGATAACTAACAATAAGACACAGAATATATCAAGTCTGCCCCTCTTGTATTTCAGTCATGATTCTTGGATCTCAGAAAAATGAATTCACCCTTAATGGGTGGAGTGTTTGTATTTCCAACAGAACTGAACTTAATACTTAGTCATATTACTGTCAGCTTCAAAGTACAGAATTTCCAGTGATGCAAATCATCACTTCTCTATCTCCTCTTTGACTCTCATATAACCACTAGTAGTATATTATTAGTGATTAATGTCACCTCATAGGTTTTTTAATATGTGTCTGAAATCGCAATAAACCTTTATAACACATCACTCTTTCTCTGTTTATGAATTCTTTTTCAGATCTGGGTTCAACACTAATTTTGGAAAAAGGTATAGACTTTTAAAATGTGTTCACAAAGAGGAAAACAAAAACTATGTGATATTTACAGTGAGAATATTCTACTGCAGTGTTTGGAAATAGGCTTTATATATTTTTTATGGAAACAACCTACAGTATCAGTGTGGGTAAAGGACAGTCATTTATTCATAATGGCAGGTTTATCCTCAAGCTAACATGACATTAATCTGCTTCTTATTTTCCTAAGTTTACGAAAACCTATTACCTTTTTGAGAACTCATCATTCATTGCTAAGTACATAAGTTATTTCCAATCACCTTATTAAATAAAGCTAATGCCACTAAGCAAATTGTGGACCAACTAAGCAGAGACAGGCAAGAAAATCCTTCAGAGAAAACATTCATCTCTTTCCTCCCATGGGGAGGCACAGACTTTGGTAATGCCAGCATTGCATGTTGGTCTTATTTTACACAAATAGTCATCTCTAAGACCATATTTTGTCACTAAGTCTGGTAACAGAGATTCAACTTCAGCTTGAGTTGAGAAAACAAGCATTTGAATGGATTTTCTTTACTCTTTCACTATAATTATGTTGCCCTTTGCAGGAGCCAAGGTTGTAAGAAGATGGATGGAAGAAATGAGAAAAGGAGAGGAGAAATGCAACAAACATGAGACAGAAAAGCACCTGGGGAAAGAGAGGTAGAATTAATATTGATAAGATGATTGAAAGTCTGCTTTTCTTTCTTAATTATCTGTGTCAAACTTGTCCAGGTCCAAGTTTTGAGAAGAGAAGTGAAATTAATTTAAGTCTTTATCTCTTGTTCTAGCTGTAGCAAAGATCCCTCAGGGCCTTGCCAGGTACTTCCTGCTTCTAGATATATCCATATTTTATGCTGTGCACTTAGGTTATATATACAGGAAGCCTATAAGATTAAATATGAGAGAATGGATACAAAGATTTATATATCAGGCTATTGTTTCACAAAACTATATGCTTCCCAGACATTTAATGCTAGCTTAATTCATTCATTACAACATTATCTTCTTCTCCCAAAATTTTAGGAGTGGAAAACTCCATGTCATATCTATATTTCATGTCATCATAAAACACATGTACTATAAATTTGGAAATATATCTATTAGAAGGATCTGTGGTAATATTACAGAAAACAAAAGAAAATGTGAATGTGTGAGTCAAAATAGCAGAAATGATAATAATTGCACCTGGTTTTGATTTTTATCTTTATGATCCGTTTAAGAAAACACATAGAGCAAAAAAAGTGAAAGGATGTGGAAACAAAACAAAATCTGCATCTATAACCTGTTAACAGTCAAGACTATATTTGTCATTTTCATCACCACCTGGATTTAAAATTTTTAACACTGGTTGATACTTTATGGCTCATTTATGTTTCCATGAGTAGGACTATTCATTGTCAACAAAGTTTTGATGCTAGAACTCATAGAATGGGTCTGGTCTCTAGCTTTTGTGTGTGATGATGAAGTAATTTGAATAAACATCATTCACATGTCACAAAGTGAACGTTATCAACCAACGGATTTTGTTCTGTTATGTTCATGACCGAACTGCAATCTTCAGCTTTCAATTTCGTGTTACACCTGGTTAAGGCTCTAATGCATTCAAATTTTAATTTACTTTCTGTGTTAATTTATCACACATATTCTTCTCTATTTTTACAGGTTCTTTAAGAAGAAATACAATTAATTTCATTAAGAAATCAAGTGCCCTAGTGCCAATCACAAATTTATAAGCATCACAGTCTCATCCTTGGCTCATATTCCAAATTCTTGTGATTCTAATCATCTGTGTCACTTTCTTCAAGTTGTGTTGTGTCCACATTGAAATTTCATATCACCTAGGTTGCCTGTGTTGTTTCAAAGTTCATGGAATAATGTATAGCTGAATTTAGTTATTTGATCCATTTACATTTATATTTGTTTTACTATAAGGTCTTTGAGATTACATAAGAAAATATTATTTTAAGAAAACATGCAAAAATATATGCTTATATATGTATCTTATCATTTGATGATCATTTTAATTATAATATGATGCAAATTCCATTAATTGTAATAAGTTAAAATTGTAGCTCATGGCTAATGTGTAAAGAGTGCAAATACAAGTTTTTTTTTTTAATAAGTTAAAATCCACTATCACCTCAGTGCTTATGATTACTTCATAATTAAATGACAAGGCTACATGTGAAGCTACAAGAATAAGCTAGATGAAGAAGAAATAATATTATTTGTGAAAAAATACATCAGTGTCTTTAAAATTACTGAAAGAATACATATATATATATATATTCTTATTTGACTCATCTTGCTTTTGGACTTTCTACTAAGGCAAAGTATTATACATTAGTTGGTTTCAAGTAGATGATTTTACATACTGTTGATTGCTTATACATGAGGAGATTTAATTCCACATCTTTATCTTCATATCTATCAATAGTGGTTCATGTTTCCAAGATGTTCATTGATTACACTATAGTCAGTCCTTTTCACAGTAGCAGTAATACTATTCAGTTTGTCACTGTCACTTCATGCAGTGTTCTCTAGATGTGCTGACCTGAAAATGGGCCTGTAAAAAGATGTAGAGTGGCAAGAAATGAAAGGTCATAAGCAATATGGTAACATAAGCTTTGCTCTAGATTTTCTTTTCAGTTTACCTTCTGTTGCTCAAGTCCCATAACTTGTCAATATTTAGAAAGAATCATGAGGCAACAAAACTGCTATTACTTGTGGGGAGAGATTTCCCCAAGTCATAATAGTAGTTTCAATATCTGCATGATATCTTACCATGACAGCAGCATTGCCATCACATCACTGTAATAATGTTTTTCTATCATTGAATGTATTTCTTTAAGTTTATCTCTAAATAATCCCACCTTAAGAACTCAGATCTTTAAATTTGATCTCCTCAGTCTGAGGAAAGAAGGAGCAAACTGTCTAGGTTGAGAACACTGTTAAGCCTGTTACAGTTGACTGTAAATACTTATGACCCAATTCAACCATAATAAAAATAAGGGTATGATTATATTTAATATAAATTATTTTAACACCAAAATCTCTGCTAGTCATATTTTCAAATTTGTGATGATTCAATTATAACACTTATGACTCAATCATCATAAAACTACTAACAAATAAGAAAGTTAAGTAAATAACATAAACAAACAAATGAACTAACAAGTGTAATTGAGATTATGAAGATGGTTAGATAAGCATTTTGAGTTAGAAACTACTATTACTTATAACTTTATTTAAACACAACAAATAGTATAACTGTAAAGAAGTTATAGTATACATTAATTGTAATGAGTTAAAATTGTAGCTCATGGCTAATGTGTAAAGAGTGCAAATACAAGTATTTTTTTTAAATAAGTTAAAATCCACTATCACATCAATGCTTATGATTACTTCACAATTAAATGACAAGGCTAAAGAATAAGCTACATGAAGAAGAAATAATATTATTTGTGAAAAAACACATCAGTGTATAAACTGTATAGTTACAGTTATAGTATAACTGTAAGAAGTTTTTCCCCAAAACTTAGAGGAATAAAATAAATACAATTTTATCAACTGAGATTAAAATTGCAGGTAATTTCAATAAAATTTTGTAAATGATCAGATTTTGTATGTGTAATTTTGTATAACAACATCTTAAAGATATTGATTAGTTAATTAATTAGTCATTAGTTAATTAGTTTCAGAAAAGGTGGGGAACTCTCCTCTCTCTTTCTTTCTTCCTACATATATATATATATATATATATATTTTTTTTTTTTTTTCCCATTTCCTTGGAGAAGGAAATGGCAACCCACTCTCGTACTCTTGCCTGGAAAAATCCCATGGACAGAGGATCCTGGTAGGCTACAGTCAATGGGGTCACAAAGAGTCAGACAAGACTAAGCCACTTCACTTCACTTCTTTTTTTTTTAAACATAGTATGATTATATTTTAATACACAACCAAAATACAAAACACCACAGTAAATTGACAGCAATAAAAT
>SJYA01000037.1:879955-891656 GCA_006410615.1 Neotragus moschatus | reverse complement strand
TTCAACTTCAGCTTCCTCAGCATTACCTGTTGGGGCATAAACTTGGATTACTGTGATATTGAATGGTTTCCCTTGGAAACAAACAGACATCATTGTCATTGTTGAGAATGCACCCAAGGACTGCTTTTCAGACTCTTTTGTTGACTATCATGGCTACTCCATTTCTTCTAAGGGATTCTTGCCCCTAGTAGTAGATATAACGGTCATCTGAGTTAAATTCACCCATTCCAGTCCATCTTAATTCACTGATTCCTAAAATGTCAATGTTCACTCTTGCCAGCTCCTGTTTGACCACTTCCAATTTACCTTGATTCATGGACCTAACATTCTAGGTTCCTATGCGACATTGTTCTCTATAACATGGGACTTTACTTCCATTACTAGTCATATCTACAACTGGGCATTGTTTTCACTTTGGTTCCATCTCTTCATTCTTTCTGGAGCTATTCCTCCACTCTTTCCCAGTAGCATATTGGGCACCTACCAACCTGAGGAGTTCATCTTTCAGTGTCCTATCTTTTTGTCTTTTCGTACTGTCACGGGGTTCTCAAGGCAAGAATACGGAAGTGGTTTGCCATTGCCTTCTCCAGTGGACCACATTTCATCAGAAATCTCCACCATGACCCATCCATCTTGGATGGCCCCACACGGCATGGCTCCTAGTTTCATTGAGTTAGACAAGGCTGTGGTCCGTATGATCAGTTTGATTTGTTTTCTGTGATTGTGGTTTTCATTCTGTCTGTCCTCTGAGGATAAAGATAAGAGACTTATAGCTTCCTGATGAGAGAGACTGACTGAAGGGGAAACTGGGTCTTGTTCTGATGGGCAAGGGCATGTTCAGTAAATCTGTAATCCAATTTTCTGTTGATGAGTGGGACTGTGTTCCCTCCCTGTTGTTTGACCTGAGAGCAAACGATGGTGGAGGTAATGAAGTAATAGTGGAAAATGTTATGGATGAACCCATTTCCAAGACAGTAGAGAATGGACAGAGGAGGGAAGGGGAAGATGGGACAAACTGGGAGGTTGGGATTGCGATATATACACTACCATGTGTAAAATAGATAGTTAGCAAGAACCAGCTATAATGCACAGGAAGTTCAGCCCAGTGCTCTGTGATGACCTAGATGGGTGGGATGGGAGTGGGGTGAGAGGGAGGCCCTAGAAGGAGGGGATATATGTATGCACATGGCTGATTTACCTCATTGTACAGCAGAAACTAACACAACATTGCAAAGCAATTGTATTTCAATGAAAAAATTGCTAATACTAATTGACAAAAAAAAAAAGAGGGAGATAGAAGATAGAAAGACACAGAGATTGCCTGAGGGCAGTGGTTAAATGAAGTACCATTCACATGGGCAAAATAGTTCTCAACAGGCATTTTGCAATTCCCTAAGCCTTCATAAGCACTGAGTTGATAGATACACCTCTGATTCCAGGCAATGGTTGGTGAAATAAATTGTACATTCCTGTCCGGTGCATGGGGCTCAAAGAGAGCCCTTTCTAACCGAGAACAAAGGTTTGTGCACCCAGTCACATGCACAACGCAGTGCAGTGATTGACAGGCTGATTATGAGGCCCAGTTGGCCTCATCTGGCCTTTCTTAAGTGCAATATGGTATGCATAACGTGCCATATGAATGCTGAACTCCTGGCAGGACCTGCAAAGGAGACAGTGCAGCTGGCAGCCTGACACTGGAGCAGCTGGGAGGGGAAGGCTTGGTTTCTGCACATTAACACATTTGACATTTGGTATTTAAAGGGGAGAGCTAATAAATAACCCACCAACGATGACACTCTGTAATGACAGCTTTTATAACCAGCCAGTTAATCCTCCACGCCAGCTCTGTCCTCTCAGACCATCTGGCATTGCAGTCTTATTTACTTATTTTTATTTTCCTGGGGCCTGAACTTGGAAAGTTTGCCTTCTGCCAGTGTTATGTTTTGAAGCTGATTCAAGGGATAGGGCAGCAGCTGGTTGTAGGTGACTCAGCACTAAGATCTGCAGAAAATGGGAGGTTTTAGCAGGTGGTCTTGAAATCAGTCCCGAGTGTTCACTGGAAGGACTGATGCTGAAGCTGAAACTCCAATACTTCGGCCACCTGATGCAAAGAGCTGACTTATTGGAAAAGACCCTGATGCTGGGAAAGATTGAGCGCAGGAGGAGAAGGGGGCGACAGAGGATGAGATGGCTGGATGGTATCACCGACTCAACGGACATGAGTTTGGGTAGACTCTGGGAATTGGTGATGGACAGGGAGGCCTGGCGTGCCACGGTTCATGGGGTCACAAAGAGTCAGACACAACTGAGTGACTGAACTGAGCTGAACTTGAGTTTGAGGTTCAACTCCATGAAGACAGTTGGTCCTCCTAGAACCAGAGGAGTGGGGGAAATTCACCTCTTGATTTACTGCCTCTTTTCAGAACCCATATGCAGGGTTTCCCTGGTGGCTCAGCGGATAAGAATCCACCTGCCAATGCAGGGGACACAAGTTTGATCCCTGGTCCAGGAAGATCCCACATGCCATGGGGCAACTAAACCCATGCACCCCAACTACTGAGGCTGCAAGCAACAACTAGAGAGTAGCCCCTACTCACTGCAGCTAGAGAAAGCCCGTGCTCAGCAACAAAGACCCAGTGCAGCCAAAAGTAAGAATAAATAAATGCAACTGTAAGAAAGAACCCATATGCAGACTTGCTGTCTCAACTGAATCCCACACATTTATAGAGCGTCTACTATGTGTCCCCATAATATGTGTTCTGAGGACATAGAAATAAGGCTATTTACATAAAAAAGGAGATGATGCTATTTGCAGCAACATGGACATAGAGATACACTGAATGTGTCCCCATCTGCAAGGAACACAGGTTTCCCTGAAAATACAGAAGCGTAGAAAGAAAGAGCAAGGCATGTTATATGTTGGATTTACAATCCAAGCTCAGCCATAGGCACCCGTTTAGCCCACAGGGCTCTGTGTTGTTTGAAGGAAGGAACTAGACTATGGTCAGGTCTGCTTCCCTAGACTTAATCTATAATAGGTGCATGACACATAAACATTCAATAAACAAATAAATAAATGGCGGGACATTTATAGTCCAAAGTTCACAATCAACTGCAGGTGCCCCACATTGTCTTTTGTCTCCAAAGGTGCAGAAATTCCTGCAGCCCCAAATCCATCTCCAGTTTTCAGCATAAAATTCATGCCATGCTTCTACAAATGGGCTTCCTCAAATTAAGGAGGTTTCAAATGTTTGGGGGCCAGAGCAAAATGAAACCCTTCAGAAGGAAGTGACACCTTCAATCATGCTTGTTATGGATTGAATGTCCATTTGTTGTTAAATCCTAACCCTTTTGTGATAGTATTAAAGAGGCCTTTGGGAGGTGATTAAGGCTTGAGAGTGGGGTCCTTATGATGGGATTAGTGCCCTTAGAGACTCCAGGAGTTCCATCACCCCTTCCACCATGTGAGGACATAGTGAGAAGTCAGCTGCCTTTGAACCGGGATGCTCTCACCAGACACCAAATCTTCCAGCACATTGATCTTAGACTTCCCAGCCTAGAGAACTGTGAGAAATTAAAAAGCAGAAGGCTTGGGACTGATGGGTGGGGATGATCTGGAGGGATGGTGTGGGGAGGGAGGGGGAAGGGAGGGGGTCCGGATTGGGAACTCAGGTACACTTATGGCTGATTTATGTCAATTTATGGCAAAATGAGTACAGTATTGTAAAGCAAAACAAACTAAAAAATAAAAATTTAAAAAAACAAAAGTGAAAAAAAAATAAAAATAAAAAAAAAGAAATAGAATTCTGTCATCTATAAGCCACCCAGTCTATGGTCCCTGGAGAAGGGAATGGCAATCCACTCCAATATTCTTGCCTGGAGAATTCCATGGACAGAGGAGCCCTGTGGGCTACAGTCCACGGGGTCACAAAGAGTTGGACATGACTGAGCGACTAACATACATAGTCTACGGTAGTTTGTTCTAGCAGCGTGAACAGACTAAGACAATGGTATTAACTGAATCTAATTTGCATTCTGCTTTCTGGGCTCTGTTGACTCCTATACCCATATACTACACCCCAGTCACTGGTCCTGCGAGTTCCCCCATCCTACGGGTCAGCCCCAGGACAGGATGAGCTGTTGCACACCTGCATGTCCCGTGTCAGTCATCAGTCTGAGTGTATACGTAGTCATTGTGATGCTCATACCAAATCCTCCACCTGACTGCAGAACAGCAGCCCCCACCCCAACCTTGCCCTAGGATCTCCCTGGGGGTGTTTCACTTCTGCACAAGAATAATTCCACTCATCTCCCTCTGGTCTTTGTACTGGGCCTCCTTCACATCCGCACCCTCCTCAAGTCCAGAGCTTGGCTAATGCAGCTGGGAAACCCTGAACCCCCAGGGCTTGAAGCCACTGGAGCGATGGGGGAAGGACAGAGTCTAGCTCCTCCCCGCCAGCTCTGTCATCTGGATGTGCTACAGTCTCATGTGGTCTCTCCTGGATTCGCCTCTCTCGGCCTCTTCCCCAAGCCCCACCTTGCGTGGTGTGCACACATGTGAGCTAAGTTGCTTCAGTGGAGTTCACCTCTTTGCCACGCTATGGACCATAGCCCACCTGGCTCCTGGGTCCATGGGGTTCTCCAGGCAAGAATACTGAAATGGGTGCCATTGCCTTCTCCGCCCCACCCTCTAAGAGGCCTTAAATTATCCAGTAGTGCCGAGTGGGGGTGGTAGCCCTTCACCTTCATGCTCCCATCTCCCCTCCCTCCCCTGCTCAATTCACTCAGTCATGTCTGACTCTTTGCGACCCCATGAACCGCGGCACGCCAGGCCCCCCTGTCCATCACCAACTCTTGGAGTCCACCCAGTCCACCTCTGTCGTCCCCTTCTCCTCCTGTCTTCAATCTTTCCCAGCATCAGGGTCTTTTCAAAGGAGTCAGTTGTTCACACCAGGTGGCCAAAGTAGTGGAGTTTCAGTTTCAGCATCAGTCCTTCTTCAAACTCCTCCTTCCTCCTTTCATCCACACACACAAGTTGAAACATGCAAGCTGAACCACCCACTGTCAGGGCAGCACCTGGGAAGGAGGGATCAGTCACCTGTCAGCCCACCTGAGCAGCTGGAGTTCTCCCCTGCTATGAGGAGCCACAGGGCAGACAACACCATCCTGCTTCTAGGTGGCCCCACCCCCGTCTCTTGTCTACCTGATTACATCAGATGAAATCAACATCAAAGGCTGCCCATGGGCACATGGGAGAAGCAACGGGGCAAGACTTTCCTTTCACAATAATGAAACATGAGAGAAAACAGCAAAAGTTCTTCGCCCAGAATCTGTCTCAGATGTTAGTTTTGTTTTGTTTTAATGTAACATGAGTTGAAAGGATCCCTCCTCTGGCCTGGAAGTATCCCTAGGGGCCGTCAGCTCAGTACGGGAGAGGATGTGAGCGGCCAGGACGTGGGGCTTCACGGGCTGTTCCATCCTTAACAGTAGGGAGAAAGGTCTCCCAAGTTCTGAAGAGTTCACAGGCAAAGGTCTGCATTAGTGGGTCCTTTCAGCCACTGCAGATTAGAATCAGAAATCCATAGCCAGATCCCAGCAGCAGCAATGGAAATAGGAACTCCTGTGTTTTGGCCCAAAGGGAAATGATGTCATTCCATTTTACCAAAGTTGGAGCAATTTGTTCTTGACACATTAGCTAGCTAGCAGATGATGTGTGCGTGCTAAGCTACTTCAGTTGTGCCCAACTCTATGTGACCCTATGGCAGTAGCCTGCCTGGCTCCTCTGTCCATGGGATTTTCTGGGCAAGAATACCAGGGTAGGTTGCCACACCCTTCTCCAGGGAATCTTTCTGATACAGAGATTGAACTCCGGTCTCTTAAGTTTNACCAAAGTTGAAGCAATTTGTTCTTGACACATTAGCTAGCTGGCAGATGATGTGTGCGTGCTAAGCTACTTCAGTTGTGCCCAACTCTATGTGACCCTATGGCAGTAGCCTGCCTGGCTCCTCTGTCCATGGGATTTTCTGGGCAAGAATACCAGGGTAGGTTGCCACACCCTTCTCCAGGGAATCTTTCTGATACAGAGATTGAACTCCGGTCTCTTAAGTTTTCTGCATTGGCAGGCAGATTCTTTACCACTAGTACCACCTGGGAAGCCCAATGGGTATATAAAATAATAATAGGAAAGGAGAAAGTGAAAGTTGCTCAGTCATGTCCAACTTTTGCGACCCATGGACTATACAGTTCATGGAATTCTCCAGGCCAAAATACTGGAGTGGGTAGCCGTTCCCTTATCCAGGGGATCTTCCCAACCCAGGGATTGAGCCAGGGTCTCCTGTTTGGCAGGTGGATTCTTTACCAGCTGAGCTACTGGGGAAGCCCAGTAATAAAGACAGATAGATGACTAGCTAGATGACACCCAGTCAAGGTGAACCACAGGAGCTCTGGAACTGCATAAATGACTTCAAGAGAGTAAGTCATAGGAAGGAGGATACGTTCTCTGCTTCCTTTTTACCCTGAATGCCATTCTCTTTCTCTAAGAAGTACAGCTTCTTAAGAGGACCACTGCCTTCCATTGTAACCCGCTAAACTATTTTTTTTCTCAAGACAATAAATTTGTCTTCCCTGCTTTGGTTTTATTTAATTTTTCCAATGCTTTAGTAGATGCCTCTTCAAATGGCCAGGAAAGATTTGGTGACCATTCTGAAATGGTTTCTCAGTTGTTGGTTGTACTGATATTTCAGTTCGTTGTCCTGAGAATTCATGGTTGTGGGGCTGTCCTGTGCATTGTGTGTTGTTTAACGACATTCCTGCCTCTGCCTTCTAGAGGCCAGTTGTGACATCCAAAAATATCTCCAGGCGTTGTCCAGTGTCCCCTGGCAGGCAAAACTGCCCCAGCTGGGAACCACCATTCTGCAACAGCAGGGCTGCGGTGAAGAGGGGATCTCAGTCACCCACAGTGAAAGACATGGTGTCTTTCAACTCTCCAGGCTGTAGAGGGTTCACAGCTGTACTTTTTCATGCACATCCCTGTAACTGTGCAGGAAATGGGAAAACAATCATTGCCTTAGTAAATCCCTCTGTGGGGCCAGAAGAAAGGAATGGAGGAAACCTTTCAGGGGAGAGAAGGTCAGACTGCTGCATGGCCATTTTCAAGAGGATGGTCTGAGCTGACTGTGCTNACTGTGCAGGAAATGGGAAAACAATCATTGCCTTAGTAAATCCCTCTGTGGGGCCAGAAGAAAGGAATGGAGGAAACCTTTCAGGGGAGAGAAGGTCAGACTGCTGCATGGCCATTTTCAAGAGGATGGTCTGAGCTGACTGTGCTCTTCTGCGTGCAGTCCTCTCCCTCCTCTTGTGCCTCCTCTTTAAAAGCTCTTGACCCCTGATCTGCAACTGGGGTTCAGTTCTTGGACTTGAGTCTGACTTCTTCCCAGACTGCTGGCCTCCTGAATAAAGTAACTTTCTTTTCCTACCAAAACTTGTACACTTGCATTGTGTACATCCAAAATGATTTGTACATCCAAAGACATCTGTACATCCAAAATGATCAAGGAATGCCGACTGCAATCTTCAGTCACTTGAATTCTGCAAGCTTCTGTTTTCTACCATGAGGTAAAGAGGGAGCAGGTCAGAGGCCCTCAGTCCTGCCCTTCATGCTTTGTTCCCCAATACACTGGAAGCCCTGGATTCATCTGCCCACACCCAGAGTTTGGGGGAAGCAGGACACATTCATTCAACAACCAGTGAGATCTGTGCTTTGTCAGGAGGTGGATGCAAAATGGGTTTGTTATCAAACTCAGGTTTGGTGTTCTGCCACTCAAAAGCCCAGACTTGAGAGACAAAAGTTGGTAGGAAAAGAAAGTTGCTTTATTCAGGAGGCCAGCAACCTGGGAAGAAGTCAGACTCAAGTCCAAGAACTGAATCCTGCNTTCCCTGGAGCCAACTCAGGATCTAGCCCTCTTGTTCTGGTTGCCATGCCGATAGCAAAGATGCTGAGTCTACCTATTGGTAACAAGTCTACATTCAGATGCCAAGGCATGGGCTCATCACCTGCTGTGTTTCCACAGCTCCTTGCAGCTCAGTGGTCCCATTTTTGACCACACAGATCTGTGCCATCAAGTGTGACCACTCCCGGGAGCATATCAGTGTGGGTTTGTCTCCACTCAAAACGTAACACCAAAAAATTAAAATAAAATCAACCCTTGATAAATTAGGCCTCTGACATTAACAGACACAAACTATACTATACTACATATAAAATAGAAAAACAACAATGTTTTGCTGAATAACACTGGGAACTATATTCAATATCTTATAATAAACTATAATGAAAAAGAATATAAAAAGGAATACATATATACATATATATATAAACATATGTGTGTGAATGTATAACTGAATCATTTTGCTACATGCCAGAAACTAACACAACACTGTAAATCAACTTTAATAAAAAGTAAAATCTAATATTATAAACTCTGACTCAGTCACCCAAGACTGCATTTTCATTTTGTGAGTGAAAAATAAGTTGCCACATGTTTCAGGAACATTAAAACAGGGAAGTCCTAATTTAAGGATAGACGCTAAATGACAGTCTTAAAAAAAATGACTCACTACAGTTTTCTGTTAATACCCAGGACAAGCTTCTAGTCATGTTAGACTTCGGAGAACTTTGGGCTCAGGATAGTGTTCAGAAAGAAGACAGTCTCTAAGCCAACACGCTTTTCACAATATCAGTCCTCATTATTTCAAAAAAAGATGTGACCCTGTGGTGGTTCCTTATGTCACACTGTCAAATCTGTCCCCATAGCTAGATCTCTGAGCTTTTGCTCCCTATTACCCCCCACCCCTGAATGGTTGACATTTAGGCGTGGGCTGCCCATCTACAGGTGTTGCAGTCCTTGGAGAGCAGGGAGATCGAATGAGTCAACCCTAAAGGAAATCAGTCCTGAATATTCATTGGAGAGACTGATGCTGAAGCTCAAGCTCCAATACTCAGGCCACCTGATGCGAAGAACGGACTCACTGGAAAAGATCCNGTGGGCTGCCCATCTACAGGTGTTGCAGTCCTTGGAGAGCAGGGAGATCGAATGAGTCAACCCTAAAGGAAATCAGTCCTGAATATTCATTGGAGAGACTGATGCTGAAGCTCAAGCTCCAATACTCAGGCCACCTGATGCGAAGAACGGACTCATTGGAAAAGATCCTGATGTTGGGAAACACTGAGGGCAGGAGGTGAAGGGGGCGACAGAGGATGAGGTGGTTGGATGGCATCACCGACTCAATGGACATGAGTTTGAGCAAGCTCCTTGGTGATGGACAGGAAGCCTGGCGTGCTGCAGTCCATGGGGTCACAAAGAGTCGGACACGACTGAGTGACTGAACAACAGCCCACTTACAGGTGTAGCGTGACTTAAATCCAGACATCTGTCGGTCAGCTGCAGCCACAGCCAAACAGATAACAAAGCCTAGGGATCCCAGGAGAAGAGTTTTCAATGGGTTCACTCTTTCTGTTTCTCTGGTAGCTTCTGGGAAAAGATCTCAGGACTCCTAAGGCTGAAACTGCATGTTTGGGGCAACTTCACACAAATGAAATAATTCGATCAACATTAGAAATGTTCAGATGACTTCCGGAAAACTTGTCTGCCTGCTCTCTGATTAAAGCCCAGCAAAAAAGAGTTTCCTAGTCATCTTTCCCCTTTTCATCCTGAGAGTGGGACATGCGTGCCAGACTCCCTGGAGCTTCGAGTCTGGAAAGGAAAGCCACCCAGAGCCAAGTGATGGGGGCCCAACCCCAGGCGCAGAGCTGTTTTCTCCACTGGCACCTCACCGTGGGCCCACACCCAGCCTCAGCTGTTTTTAGTCCCTGGTCGTGCTTCTGATTCCGAAGAAACAGCTATTTTGTTTGGCTCTCGTTGCATTGCTCATGCGGTGCCACATGTCTGTGTGGCCACGTGGCCAAGAAAGTGAAATCGAAGAGATTAAAAACAGAGCTGTCTAGAGAACAGGTGTTGAGCATTATCTAATAGCAACCTAAATATAAAAAGAGAGACTCGTTAGAGTGCTGGCGTCTCTCCTTCTGTCATCCTCACAGCTCTTTAACTCTTGAAACGGCTGCTTGGACTGAAAACCAGAGTTCATGGGAAAGTGGAAACAGTGATGCCATATTCCTGTAATGAAGGTGTGTGTGTGTGTATGTTTGTGTGTGTGTGTGTGACGGAAGGGATAGAGTGAGAGAGGGGTTGGCACTGCCTGGCAGTGCCAAACCATGAGAAACAGTGATAAAGTTGCTGGTTCTGCTGAGACAAACCCAGTCTTCTCAAATCTTACTCCTCAAAGGCTGGTTCTCAGAGCAGCCGAGGTAGCATACCCCCAGAATTGGTTAGAAACACAGTCTAGTGAGATCCTAGAATTACTGAATCAGAGCCTGTATTTCCAACAACTGATTGCCGTTAAACAGTAAAATTTCAGTAGCACTATTCCAAGAATTGAGGTGTGATGGGGAGCGGTGGGGAGGTTAAGGCAGGAGGTGGTGTTGCCTAGGACCTTCCTGGCGGCCCAGTGGTTAAGACTCTGTCCTACTATACAGAGGATGCCGGTTTGATCCCCAGTCAGGGAAATAAGATCGCATGTGCCTTGGGGCAACTAAGCCTGTGCAACTGAAGGAGCTCACACGCAGGAACAAAGAGCCATGAGGAAGACCAAGCACAGCCAAATAGCGACTATCACAGGACATCCCTTACATCTGGAATCCAAAAGGAAATGGCACGAATGAGCTTACAAAACAGAAAGAGATTCACAGGCTTAGAAAACGAACCCCTGGTTGAGGGGGAGGGGGGCAGTGGGGAGGGGTGGTTCAGGACTTTGGGAAGGTCGTGTACACACTGCTACATTTAAAATGGATGACCAACAAAGACCTATTGTGTCAAACAGGGAATTCTGCTCAATGCTGTGTGCCAGTCCGGACGGGAGAGGTTTTAGGGGAGAACGGATACATGTACATGTATGGCTGAGTCCCTTCACTGTTCACCTGAAACTATCACAACATTGTTAACCCCAATTCAAAATGTTTTGGGTATTTAAATAAATTAAAAGAAAAGAAGTTAGTTAATTAAAATTATATTTAAAATAAATAGAAGGAGGTATGGCAAGTGTGCTCCTTGATGGGGCAGTTTTGAGTGGGAGACTGGAGGTTGCCTAGTGCAGGGGTCGGCACACTTTTTCTGTAAGGTCCAGACAGTAAATATATAAGCTTTGCAGTTCACGTCGCCTCCGTCACAACTAGTCCCCTAGATCCACATAGTACTGAAGCCATAGCCGTCATGTAAACAAATGGGTATGGCTGTGTCCAATGAAACTTTACTTATAAAAATAGGCCCGGAGCCCAATTTGGCTTCTGGGCAGTAGTTTGCTGAGACTTGGTCTAAGGGAACAAGTTTGTCTTCATACAGTGTGGAATATTCTAGACCAGCTGTGGGTTTCATTGTGTCTGATGCCAAAACTTTGGGTCTCACTCATTTCTGAACCCATCCATCTCTGTCAGTGGGGCAGAACACTTTATGTTTCTGGAGGGTGATATTTTCACAATGTTGGGTTAGTTTCTGCTGTACAACAACACGAATCCACTATAAATATGACATGTCCCCTCCCTCTTGAGCCTCCCTCCCACCTTAGGCGGAATACTTCAAATCAGAGCTTT
>SJYA01000037.1:833930-878165 GCA_006410615.1 Neotragus moschatus | reverse complement strand
GGCGGGGGCGGGGTGGGGGGGAAGAAGGACCTGTGATCTAATCATGCTCCTCAAATAGGCTCCTTATTCTGAATACTGCAAACCCAGGTCACAGCACAGGTTACTTGCAACACACATTCTCTTCTGAGAAGAGCCTCATTGAGTAGGAGAACCAGAGAAGGAAGAAGTTGGCCACCTAGGATGAATCACGCCCAGCTCACTGGAGACTGAGAGCATTTTTGTTCACCTGTAAAGTTCAGAGCTGGAGTCGACGTCCTCTCCTAACTTTCCGATTTCGTGGCCAGTCCTCTCGGCTGCCTACAACAACCCGCTCAGAAGGTCCACCAACCCAGGCCTCACACTGATGCTTCTTTCTTAGGGCAACACGGGGCATTGGGATCACAAAGAGTTGTGGAGGAGGGAAAGAATCACTGAAAAAGATTGCCAGCCAGAGGCCCCATGGTGCTGCACTAGCAGGAACCACCGCCTGAATTTCAAAGCATAGACTAGCTGGGTACAGGCAAAGGGGTATACTAAAACGTCTGGGCCCCAGTTAGCTTCCGTGACCTCAAAGCAATGCTGGGTAAGAATTCCATTATCTTGGTTTGGGTTCCCCCAGGAGCAGACCCTGAGACCGAGATTCTAGCGTGGGTAGTTTCTTTGGAAGGTGATCCCAGGAAGTTCTGGCAGGAGAGTGGGGGCATGAGACAGAAAATGGAAGGAAGCTGCTAAATTATGTGCTACGAGTCAGTGGCTACTGCAGGCAAGTGTAGCTTGATCTTGCCCCCCAGGATCCCAGGGGAGCCCTGGCAGTCAGTGTAGACCTGCCTCACAGTTATCTGCCAGAGAAGCAAGGAGCTGGTATATTTTATTTGTTCATTTATGTATTTGTTTTTGGCTGTTCTGGGTCTTCGTTGCTGCACAGGCTTCTTCTCTAGTTAGGGTGAGCAGGGGCTCCTTTCTAGTTGTGGTGTGCAGGATTCTCACTATGGGAGCTTCTCATTGTGGAACACGGGCTCTAGAGCACAGGCTCAATAGCTGTGGTACATGGGCTTAGCTGCTCTTCGGCATGTAGGATCTTCCCCAATCAGGGATCAAACCCGTTTCTCCTGCATTGGCAGGTGGATTCTGGACCACCAGGAAAGCCCCAGAGCCGGAGTACTGATATACCGATGCCTTTGGGCATTGGGTGAAGGCTGCTCCTGGATGTGAAGAGGAGAGGAACATTAATTCCCTGGAATATCTTTCCAGCCTGCCCCCTATGTAAACAAAACAGGCCCTAGTGGCTGGAGGAAGCCCTCAGGCAGTCACAGGTGCTGGCCAGATGGAGACCAGGCTGGAGTTTCCCAGAAATGGTGAGCACAGAGAAGCGATTTTCAGGGCACCAGCAACATCTGGTCAACATAGACTTTACTCTCCTCCAAACACATAACTGAGCACTGAGACTCACAGCAAAAGATATTTAAAGACAGGGAGGGAATCTGTGTCATTGTGGGCTGCATTCAGTTGCAAGTAACTGGAAACATGAAGCGATTTAAATATATATAAAGATTTTATCTTCTCATAGAACAAAAAATTCAGAGGCTTCCCTGGGGGCTCAAATGGTAAAGAATCCTCCTGCAATGCAGAAGACTTGGGTTTGATTCCTGGGTCAGGAAGATCCCCTGGAGGAGAGCATGGCAACCCACTCTAGTATTCTTGCCTGGAGAATCCCGTGGACAGAGGAGCCTGGCAGGCTACAGTCCATGGAGTTGCAAAGAGTCAGACATGACTGAGTGACTAACACTTTGACTTGTTTCACTTTCAAGCCAATCATACCTAACCTGGTAGCTTCCACAGTGCCATCACCTGTCTTTATAGTGTGGCTTGGACCCTCATGTTGGTTGACTAATGGCAGTAAGACATCTGCTCCAGCCTCAGCTCCCTGCCCATGGTCTTGGAAGAATCAGGGGAAGGGCAAAGGCTGCCACCTGAATGAATTCCATTTAAAATAGCTTTCCCAGAAGTCCCATTCATCTCATTGATCAGAACTTTCTTACCTGTAAAGAAGACTGGGAGATGGAGTTACTGCCTTAAACAAAATTGGAGTTCTGTTGATAAAAATGTAGAGGACAGATGCTGGCTAGAAAATTAATGGTTTCTGCCAGAAAATGTTGCCTCCAATGATGCCGACATATTAACAATGTAAGCAAAAAATGTATGTGTATATAGCCAGCCATACCCTAGAAAACATTTTACTAAATATAGAAGTTTCGGACTGAGGAGAAAGAGAAGGAAAGCTAATTAAGCAGGACAAAAACTTCAGGGCAGACTCTTAACTCAGCGGGATCTGTCACTGCAGATGCTACACGATCTGTTGGTCACTCAAATGCGTGGCTTATTTTGTAAGTCTGACCCCGGATTTGAATGAAGGTGCCCAGTTTCTGTGAAATGGGGTGTGATGAACCCAAGTTGATGAGTCAGAGCAAACATGACATTTCTTTCATTGTGTGGACCTTTTTTTTAAGTCAACAGTTGTGATTCCTAATTAAACAGATGAGTCTTGCCTGTTTTTCTCCTCTTCCTCCTCAAGCTCTATAAAAATGACAGTAGAGGAAATTTTCGATTGTAAGACCACAGGGATAAAAATAACAGTGCAGGAGCCCAGGTAGATTACCAAGTAGATAGAGAGGTGGTAAGTGACTAGCAGAACTAAAGAAATCTCAGCGGAAGAAAGAGAGAAGTAAGCCAGCCCCCGTCCCATGGAACTGTGGAAAAGCCCAGGAAATGGAGATACCAAGTACACAGGAAGTAAGAGCAGGTCTCAAGGCTGAAAGAGAAGGACTGTTTAAAAGTGTACACAAGATAACTGAATCTTCATTTTTTTCCCATCCTTGCCTCCTAGTCCTGAGGTGGGAAGTTTGCTCTCTTAAGAAACTGAACCAAAGAGTCTCAACTGAGGGAACCAAGTTGGGAAGGAACCACGAGGGAAGTGGAGAAATGGGATGGAAAAATATGGAACCTATCAGAAGACTGTTTACAAAGTGGTGGAATTCTTGTACACTTTTCCTACTCACTCTCAAAACCCTGGAAGGCAGTAAAACTTTGCTCTTGAGATTCTGAAGAAAGAGCCCCAGAAGTAAGCCCTCCAGAGATGGATGTTTTGAGATTCCCAATTAAAGAGGCTGCCCAAGTATCCCCTGACCCTACAGTGAAAGTGCCCATCATAGAGTCCCTCCTCACACAGATGACCTCCACTCAGCTCTCCACTGCATCAGTCAGATATGAAGAGAAAGCTGAGTACTGCCTGGGGTTTGAGAAACAGTCTCAACATCAAAGACAAATACCAAAACAAACAAACTAGGAATAAAGAAACCCTGAGTTCTAGAGATACAATTAGAAACAGAAAAAGGAATTTAAACACACACACACATACAAATACTTCAACAGGAGAAGAAGAACATTCCTGAGAAAGATAAGATTTTTAATTCGTGGCACAAGACACTTTGTAAGCAATCAGAGAATAGAAGAGCTCTTAGAAAATGTTTTTGTGGAGACACACATAACACAAAATTTACCATCTTAACCATTTCTAAGGGTACTGTTAGGTGGCATCAAGTCAAATTGTTGGACAACTACTACCACCATCCATCTATCTCTAGGACTCTTTTTGTTTGGCAAAATTGACGTATCTGCAGCGTTATTTACTGTTCCCGTTAAAGAACAATTCTCCATTCTGTCCGTGGTCCCCAGCAACTACCATTCTACTTTCTGTCTCTCTAAATTAGACTACTCTGTCTCTCTCCTAGAAGTGGAATCATAGAGTATTTGCCTTTTGGCAACTGGTTACTTTCACTTGGTATAATGTTCTCAAGGCTCAAACATGTTGTGGCACAGGTCAGAATTTTCTTCCTTTTTAAAGCCGAGTAATATTCCACTGTATGCCTATACTACCATGTGCTTATTCATTTATCCATCAGTGAACCCTTGGGTTGCTTTCAGCAATTGGTTATTGTGAATAAGGCTGCTGTGAACACGGATACACAAATACTTATCAAGATCCTACTTCAATTAATTTGAGTATATACTAGAAGTTAAATTTCTGGAATATAGGATAATTGTTTTTTTGAGTAACTTCCATTCTGTTTTCTTGAAAAATTTTTAATGTAATAGAAAGTTTTAAAAATACTCTCAAAATAAAGGTGGAAAACAACATTAAGAAACTCTCTCAGAGAGTAGTACAAAAAGACTACAAATATAAAATATTGGGACTTCCCTGGTGGTTCAGTGGCTAAGACTCTGTTCTTCCAGTGCAGGGGCTCAGGCTGGATCCCTGGTCAGGGGACCAGATCCCACATGACACAACTAAGACCAGGCACAGCCAAATGAACAAACAAACNTAAAGGTGGAAAACAACATTAAGAAACTCTCTCAGAGAGTAGTACAAAAAGACTACAAATATAAAATATTGGGACTTCCCTGGTGGTTCAGTGGCTAAGACTCTGTTCTTCCAGTGCAGGGGCTCAGGCTGGATCCCTGGTCAGGGGACTAGATCCCACATGACACAACTAAGACCAGGCACAGCCAAATGAACAAACAAACAAACATTTTTATTTAAAAAAAGAGAAAACCTAGAGGATCAATCCAGGAGGTCTAAAATCCTGCCAAGAACAGCTCCAGAAAGAAGTAGAGAAAATAAAGAGGAAGAATATTATTTTTAAAAGCACATTTTACTAAGTGAAAGAAACCAATCTGAAAAGGCTGCATAGTATACAATTCCAAATATATGACATTCTGGCAAAGGCAAAACTATGAAGACAGTAAAACGTTCAGTGGTTGCTGTGGGTTGGGAAAGAGAGGGATTAATAGGTGAAACACAAAGAACTTTTAGGGCAGTGAAAATATTCTTTATGAGACCATCGTGGTGGATACATGTCATTATACATTTGTCCAACACACAGAATTCCAACACCAAGAGTAAGCCTTAAAGTAAGCTTTAAACTTCAGAAGATAATCATGTAGGTTCATCACCTGTAACAAATGTACCATTCTGGGGAATGTCAATAATGGAGGAGGTTGTGCATATTGGGGGCTGGGTGTACGCAGGAAATCTCTATACATTGCCTCAATTTTGCTGTGAACCTTAAACAGCTCTTTTTTACAAAAATAAAATAAAATAAAGACTTAATAATAAACACAAACACAGTGCAGGATATTTCCCTCAAATCTTAAGGAAATTGGTTCCCAAAGTAAAAAGCCTCCTTGAGTTCTTAGTACATGCCCTCATGAAATTTCAGACTCCAGAGAGAGAGAAAAATATTAAAGTTTTTAGAGACTGAAGTGGGGAATCAGATAACATATACTAAGGGGTAAACTTAGGATGGCACCTTACTTCTCAATATCATCTCTGGAAGCTAGAAAACAGATAATGTTAACTTTAAAATTATTTATAAAAATGTACTTCAACCTAGCAATCTGTACCCAACTAAAATATCAGTTGCCACCTCTATTGTCTTTACCATCGTAGCCACAGGTCTAACTTCTAGATTTTTCAGGAGTGACTCACACACCACCAACTACGTCCCCTTGAGCTCTTAGAGATTCAGATCAGGTTCTGAGGGGACCCACTGAAACCTCTTTCCCTAGGCTGAAGTGTCTCACACTCGCTCCTGTGTATGTTAGTATCTGGATGGGAGAGTTTTGGTGTTAGGATCCTCAGCACTGTGACAGCTCTCTCCAAAACTACTCTTCCAATCTGCAGTCCCCTAGTCTTTTACAGCCTTTCTTTATAGGCTTGACCTGGGTGGTCACCTAAGAACAGAATTCAATTATTGGATTCTCCATTGCAAGTCCTGCTCAGGCAGTTTGAGGCCTCACTTTGGAATATGAGAATCAGCAGCATCTGTCATCTTGGAGATTCAATCTAAATTGAGAGAGAAAAAAATGGAGGTCCCAGTTTTAACATCCTGTTACACAGAACATGCAACCTGGCTCAGCAATAAGCAACATTTATAGGGTCATAATTACGAGCAACAAAGAACTGATGCTTCCAGACTTGTGGTGCTGGAGAAGACTCTTGAGAGTCCCTTAGACTGCAGGGAGATCAACCAGTCCATCCTAAAGGAAATCAACCTTGAATATTCGTTGGAAGGACTGATGCTGAAGCTGAAGCTCAAATACTTGGGCCACTTGATGCAAAGAGCTGAATCATTGGAAAAGACCCTGATGCTGGGAAAGATTGAAGGCAAAAGAAGAAAAGGCTGGCAGAGGATGAGATTGTTAGATGGCATCACCAATTCAGTGGACATGATTTTGAACAAACTCTGGGAGACAGCTGAAGGACAAGGAAACCCGGTGTGCCGCAGTCCATGGGGTTGCAAAGAGTCGGACACAACTTAGCGACTGAGCAACAACAATTATATAAACACTGAAGACTGGTTTAACCAAAAATGCTGATGGGACCGTAATGGGAGATACGGAGCAGGGTGACAGAGCCACAGTGTCATCCACCCAGTGTGTAAGTCAAGGCTCCTACTTGCAAGCAGCGGACTCCACTCTGACTTGATAAAGCTGGGAATGAGGCTGTCAAATCAGGCAGCATTCCAGAATCTCCAGGAACGACACCTAGCTCACTATGGGCTGCACTGGTGGATGTCTTACTGTCTCCAGCGCCTGGTCCCCATGCTGCAACCCACACGTGACACCACTCACACTAAGGACCATGCATCAGAGACTCACAAAAGCCAGACCCTCTACCAGCATGGGTGCCAAAAGACTTCTTCCCCCATAGGCCCCTTTTTCCATACACTCACTTCTGAGTCAAAACTGGGGCAGGTGCATCTGGCTGCTGAAGCCTCAATTACATTTCTACACCCCAGCTGTAAGGGAGGCTGAGAACACAATTTTTATGGCTTCTATCCTGGGAGCACAGGAAATGATCAGAATACAAGGAGTGTTCAAAGAAAGTCGAGACTCTACAAATAACCAATGTCTATTTCCAGAAGTCAGCAGATAATGATGAAAACTGATAAACCTAGAAATTGCAGACAGGCATCTTATCTAGAAAAGTGTTGGTAAAAACCACAAGAAATAGCTCAAGAGCTGAAAGGCCTGGGAAGAAGGGTGAAAGATAGAGGGTAGGAGGTTAAGAGACAGCTGGTTGTTTTGTTTTTTTTTGTTTTTTCATAGACATCGTTGGGAAATGTTCATTTGTTTACACCACGCATATGTAATACTCTGATAAATATAAACCTGTTAAAGGGGTCACACTTCAAAAGCATCAGCCTTTGAAGGTGATGCCTCTCAGATACCCCAGGGCAGCTCGCCCGGTAGAGCCCCTGGCCAGGGTTTCTGGCATGCTGCCAGACAGTATGTTTTCTGCCAGCCCACCCACAGCGGTCTCCTGCAGAGGGACTTGCTGCATCTCTGGCTAACACTGACCTGAGAGGGGAAAGAGACTGGCTTTTGTTAGATTTTTTGTTGCTGTTGTTTCTAATTGTTTTTTGTTTATCCACCATAAATATGAAGGTCATGTTGAAGTTTAAAAGAAAATTATAGGACTTCCCTGGTGGTTCAGTGGATAAGAATCCACCTACCAATGCAGGGGACATGTTTGATCCCTGGTCCGGGAAGATTCCACAGGCTGCGGGGCAGCTAAGCCCATGCACCACAACCACTGAAGGCCATGTGCCTAGCACCCGTGCTCTAAGAGGAGCCACCACAGTGAGAAGCCCGCAATGAGAAGTAGCCCCTACAATGAAGAGTAGCCCTTACTATGAAGAGTAGTCCCTGCTCGCCACAGCTAGAGAATGCTAGCACCCATCAACGAAGACCCCGTGCAGCCAAATAGGAAAAAAATAGAAATTTTAAAAGAATAAAAACGAACACAAAATTTTCTGGCAAGTTCACCAAGCATTTCTTAATGCAGGAGATTGCAAGTTACAAGGTTGTGCTTTCCAAAACAGACTGGAAGAGCCCACCCGGCCTCTTTGCCTCCCTGGCCCACAGCCAGCCCCCAAGTGTGTGCCCTGTGCAGAAGGATCTTCTGCCATCACTGTCTCAAAGTTCCAATAACTTCTGAGTGAGTGCCCCCTCCCCAACATTTTCATTTGGCACAGGGTCCTGAGAACTCTATTGTCCAAACTGGATGTACCGTAAAGTCCAGGTACAAGGCTCAAGCAGAAAACATAAGTCAAGATTTCAGTGTATTTCTTTTATTCTCCAACTCTCTCTCTCTTCCTCCTTTTCCATCAGAAATTCTTAATCTGGAGGCTCCTGAAGTTGCACACAAACTTTTATGCGGATATGGGGACATGCTTTTTTCATTTTATCAAGTTCTTGACAGTTCTGTGACCTTTCCTCCAAAGTCTAAGAACAACCAATCCACATGATCTTTTTTTTTTTTTTTAAGTTATTTTGTATTGGGGTATAGCCAATTAACAATGTTGTGATAGTTTCAGGTGAACTGCGAAAGGACTCAGCCATACAAATACATGTATCCATTCTCCCCCCAAATTCCCCCATCCAGGCTGCCCATTGAGCAGAGTCCTCTGTCCTGTACAGTAGGTCCTTGTTGGTTATCCATTTTAAATATAGCAGTGTGTACATGTCCATCCTAAACTCCCTAACTATCCCTTCCCCCTATCTTCCCCCATCCCCAGCAACCATAAATTCGTTCTCTAAGTCTGTTTCTGTTTTGGAAATAAATTCATTTTGCATCATCTCATTTTAGATTCCATATATAAGGGGTGTCATACCATATTTCTCCCTAACTTCATTCAGTATGACAATCTCTAGGTCTATCCATGTTGCTACAAAATGGCATTATTTCTTTCTTTTTAATGTACTTGACCTTTGACCTTCTAGGTCCTTTTCAACAAGTCAGTATAAATATGTACTTCCATCTTGATCAGCTCTGAATTTCGGTTGTAGGTGGTACCTAAAGTTTAACTGCGTCATGCGTTTGTTCTAGGGAGGCTGATCCATGTGCTTGAACTTCTCATCATCAGGCCTCCCTTCCAATAGGGGAGACAGAGCTAAGCAATGGACAAATTCCCTTTGTTTGAAATGGTTGGAAATGGCACAGCTGGTTGTCAGATTCTTAGGCAAAAATGCAGGTGCTTGCAAGCCAAGTACTCGCTGTGGTTCACCGTCTCGAAGGAGCCATTCTATTGCTGTAAGGCAGCTCACCTAAAGGAAAATTCATTTGATACAGTGTGGCTTTCAGAGTTACTTGCCTTTCATGGAATCCTCCAGATAATAATAAACTCTGAAAAAATAGAATCAAAGCATGTTAAAACTGGATGGGTTCCTAGAGACAGATGAGAATGCTCTTGCAAAGAGCTTAGCGTATGTTAAAGCATTTTCGGGACAATTTGCCAAAGTTTACTCAATCTTGTGATTTTGACAGGCTAAATGGACCCTCTGAGATCTTTCTTCCTCAAACACACAGGCATTCTTGCTTAATTAATGGAGTTCCAGAAGAGCAGGCGGCTGAGTCTCTGCTTTAGTATCTTGCCCAGGACTCTAGGGTTAGCAAAAGGCTTTCTCGTGCCTAGATTATTGCATTTGATCTCACTTCTCTTTGGAGTAACATCATCCCCATTGTTCCAGGAGAGAAATCAAAACTCAGAGAGGTTGCATAATGTGCCCAAGTCCACAGATGTGGGAATGGTGCTATTAATGTTTGACTCTTAATCCAGTTCTTCTTCTGCTGTCTCTCCAGCCCTAGGACGGAGAGATACTCTTCCAAACATGTTCTCTGCAAAGTTGAAGACTTCGGGATCCAAAGTTTAGAGGTCAATGACTCCAAAGGCTTTACTGGGAGGCACTGGTCCCCTCTTCTTACCTGTGTGAACTTAGGCAGGTCACAAAACCCCTCCATGCTGTTTCTTCAAGCTCACTATGTCAATAACAACACTACCCACCCCACAGAATTGCAGTGAGAATGAAATGAGTTGTTATTTGCAAAAAAAATTAGCACTAGCTCATAGTAAAGACCCTGGTATTTATGTTATTATTATTTTCAATGCTATTATTAGCTATCCTTACACCTCACCAGTATTGAACATTATTTTTCAAACAGCTTCAACAACTTGAAGACAAGAACAATTAGGGGACAAAAAAGAATTTTGGTGTTGTTTTGATTTGCGCGCTTGGATATCTGGAGAGGGTGAACTCTCTTCTTTATTAGCCATTTGTATTTATTTTGTGCATTGCCTTACCATGTCCTTGCATATTTTTTAATTAAAGTATAGTTGGTTTATAATNAATTCTATTTGCAAGGTGCCCAGATACAGGGTTTCCTAGGTGGCTCAATGGTAAAGAATCCACCTTCTGCGAATGCAGGAGACACAGCAGACTCAAGTTTGATCCCTGGGTCGAGAAGATCCCTGGAGAAGGAAATGGCAACCCATTCCAGTACTCTTGCCTGAAAAATCCCAGGGATAGAGGAGACTGGCAGGCTACAGCCTATCGGGTCACAGAGACCGGCATGACTGAACATATACACGCACAGAGATGGGCAAACTCAGCTCTCCCTCCACCAACTCTGAGCTGTTCTCTGAAGGCAATCCTAGGCAAGCCACCATGATGGATGTCACAGGGAAGGATCCAAGCTGGATGGAGCATTAGAAAACTAACGAGCTTCCTGTTCCTGTTGCTGACCATCTGGCCAGATATTTCTCCCGATGGACTTCATAACAACACAAGCTGCAACAGCATAAACTAGAGGGAAAAGAAGGATGGCCAGAATACTATGTACAAAGAGCACAGCCCACACTGCATGATTTAAACCCCAGCTGCATTGAGAGAGTCACTTAGTTTTCCAGAGACTAAATATCTGGTAAGAGGACTTTCCTGGCAGTCCAGCGATTAAGTCTCCCAGCTTCCACTGCAAGGGGCACAGGTTCGACCCCTGGTCAGGAAACTAACAGCCTGCAAGCCACATGCTGTGCCCAAACATAAATAAACAAAGAAATAAATATTCAGTTAGACTCCAAACTCCAGTTTCTCCTCTCCCAGTCCCCTGTCTCAGTACCCACATCCCCAGGCTGTATTCCGTCCCTTCCCCCACACTGATTTTAGTGTTATAGATACGTGTAGGGAGCTATTTGGTAAATAAGAAGCTTTTGAAAGAAAGAAAATCTAGAATTAATAATGCCTTTTAACCAGAGAGTGAGTGTGGGCTGACTATACTCTTTGTGAAATCAACCTGCTTCAGGGAGACCAGACACAGAGGCAGGTTCAGTGGGGGAGGAGAGGTCCTCCATACAGCAAGGGGATCTGTATGTTTTTTGTTTGAGTGGCTGGATGACTTCCCCTTATAAAAAGTTGTTATTCAGATTACTCAGAAAGGCCTGATAAGTGTCAAACACAGAGCAATCATGAGGCGTGACTTTAATGTGTCCTGAAAATGCAGTCATGCCTTCATTTTTCGACTTCCCGGGGTTGCAGGAACATGCTGCATCTCTCTGTGGCCAGCCTGTCCCCGGATGCCCCGGACTCCCCTTTCTCAGCTGCAAGTTCCTCCCTGATGTGCAGTGATAAAGGATGCTGTTCAAGAAGGAGCTGGAGAAGCCAGCTTCTCACACCAGCTCCTGCAGTATTGCCGAGGGCTACCTGGGGAAGAGGCGGTGCTGGTCTGGGTTCAGAGGCCCCCTGGCTGAGGCTGTGGGGCGGGGGGCAGCTGCTGAGGACACAAGGGAGGAGGCCTTCCAGGCTTGGACACTGGTGACTCACCCCAAGACCCAGTACTCCTCCAGACTGCATTTGCAAAGCTGACCAAGACCTCCAAGCTTTCACCTGTCAAGCTGAAGTAGACGAGATGACATACTATGTTGCCAGGGAATGGGAAACAGACATATTTTCCATCATTGCTGCTGGGAGTGTGACTCAGTACAATCTGTTTATATAGGCACTTTGGCAATAAAGTCTCTAGCTAGATGAGAAAGCTCATCTGACTTTTGGCAGAGTCATCCCTCTTCTACATTCTGTCCCATGGGTATCTTGTTGTTTAGTTGCTAAGTCATTCCTAAATCTTTTTTTGACCCCATGGACTGTAGCCCACCAGACTCTTCTGTCCTTGGAACTTTCCAGGCAAGAATACTGGAGTGGGTAGCCATTTCCTCCTCTAGGGGTTCTTCCCAACCCAGGGATTGAACCCTTGCCTCCTGCGTTGGCAGGCAGATTCTTTACCACTGAGCCACCAGGGAAGCCCCAGGGGTATCTTACACATGCCCAAAATGCACTATTAGTAGGTTATTCACAGTAGTATTGTTTGAACTGGAAGGAGATTGGAAACAACCCAAATGTCTATCACTAAATGACCGGTTGTAAAAATGATGACACCTCCATACAAAAGAAATCAATGCTGCCATTAAAAACAAGAATCAATCCTGTACTTTCTGAAACAGAATTAGCTCCATGATAATATGAAGTGAAAAAGAAAGTGCTCAGTACTGTGGATAATACACTACTGTTTGCACAGAGCGTGCGCCTCTGTACATACTGCTTGTGCACGTACAGAGTCCCCTGGAAGTATCCACAAGGAAGCGGTTAACTGCAGCTCCTTTTAGAGAGGGGAGGAAAGCAGTAGACGGGAGAGAGGAGAGTGAGTCTCTTTGCGGTATATGCCCTTTTCTATCTTTCAAGTGTGGACTGTATTCAACTATTAATTTTTTAACTGAAAAAAAAAAAAGCTCTATGACAGTTATGAGTACTGCCAGGAACTCTTCTACTGTCCTTGAGGTCAGAAGTCCCAAACCAGTCTCACTGGGCTGAAGTCTAGGTGTCAGCAGGACCAGTTCTCTCCGGGATCTCTAGGGAGGATCCCACTCCTTGCTGTTTCCAGCTCTAGGAAGCCACCTGCATTTGTTGGCATGAAGCTGTGTCACTCTGACCTCTGCATCCATGGTCGCCCTCCCTGACCCTGACCCTCCTGTCTCCCTCTGATAAGGGGCTCTGTATTTGCACTGGGCCCATCTGGATATTCTGGCCTGGAGAATTCCATGGACTGTATAGTCCACGGGGTCGCGAAGAGTTGGACAGGACTGAGCAGCTTTCACTTTCATATGGATAAGCTAGGACAATTAACAGATCCTGGGGATTAGGACACGGATGTATTGGGGCGGTGGGTATTCAGCCTACCAGAGGGAGCCGAGAAGGAAACACTTCTGTCTGTTTGGTTCCTTTTCTCTCGTCCTCCAGGAAGAGGTCCTCAGTGGGAGGATCACTGCATGAAAGGCCGGCCTCACTCACTCTCTGGGCCACCTGTGCTCTTGACCCTTCACTCCTCCATGTTTCCTCTCCCACGAGCATGGCAGTTGGGTCCACCTTAAAGACCTGGAAGCCTCCACCCTAGAATGGGACATGAAATTCTACCCCATTCCCCTGCCTGTTCACTGAGAGCTCCACATCTTGGCAGCTGGTGAGGCTTTACCTGGGTCACACCTTGCATTCAATCCATTGACATTTCTGACAACGCCAGATCCATCAGCTAGAACCTTAGAGGGTAAGAGAGCTGGATTTAGACCAGGTCACAGGGGTCCTTGTTAAGAAGATGTCATGCCACATCTCCCCAATATATTTTTTTAAACAAAAGGTTGACCAGTGACTCTTGTTTTCTTTTATGAGCGCTCAGGTTTTAAAGGTTTTTGGTCTTCCAAAACAATTTATACTTACTAAGCAGTAGCCCATGTATCCTAATCATAGACTAAGGCATAATTTTTATTAAACTTAAAAAAAAATCCTAAAAAGATCCTACCATGTAGCACAGGGAACTCTGTTCAATGTTATGTGGTAGCCTGGATGGAAGGGGAGTTTTGGGGGGAGAATGAACACATGTGTATGTGTGGCTGAGTCCCTTTGCTGTCCACCTGAAACTATCAAAACATTGTTAATCAGCTATACACCAGTATAAAACAAAAAGCAAAAAAAAAAAAAAGAAAGAAAATGTTTCTGGGGAAAAAAATCCTGAAAAGAAACACATAAACCCCAGTCATCATATCTAGGAATAAAAGTCTTAACAGTCTGAGAATTCTAGATAAGGAAAGAAAGAAAGAAAGTGAAGTTGCTCCATTGTGTCCTACTCTTTGTGACCCATGGACTGTAGTCTACCCGGCTCCTCCGTCCATGGAGTTTTACAGGCAAGAGTACTGGAGTGGGTTGCCATTTCCTTCTCCAGGGTACCTTCCCAACCCAAGGATCAAACCCAGGTCTCCTGCATTTCAGGCAGACGCTTTACCATCTGAGCCACCAAGGAAGCCCCAGATAAGAAAACTTGGATTCAAAAATACTCGTAGAGACATCAGCAATATTAGTAACAGTCCAGGGAGCCAAGGGCTGAGCGTCAGGATCCTGGAGTCCAGTCCACTCCCCAGATGTGCAAAATCGGGAAGTCATTCACCTGCTCGTGGCCTCAGTCTCCTCATGGGAAAATCACAGGCCCTTCCCAGAGCCTCTGATTCAACTGGCCTAGAGTAGGATCCAGGTCCCAATCCTTTTTAAAGCTTCACAGGTGATTCTGATGGGAGGCCAAGGGTTGAGACCACTGGCTGGACAAAATCCAGTCCTGCCAGAGCACAGTGGGCCAGCCTGTGTCTGGTAGCTAAGTCCAAGGTGCCGAAGGGGGAGCACCTGGGACCATGTAGGAGGAAAGGCAGCTGGGGGAGGCAGGTAGGGCCGCTGAGGGGCAGTAAAGAGGGTCAAGCAGTGCCTGGAGGCTGCAAATGTTGACTCCCAAGGGGCTCGGGCCACCTGGTGAGGCCAAGTGGAAGAGCTCTTGGCCATTCTGACATGGCTCATCACGTCAGCGACAGCCAGAGCCTAATGTGATTTGAAAGCCTCTGAAGGGGACATTGCAAATCAGGGTCACAGGCAGGGCCAGTCAGCAGTCTGGTCTCCAGGCGTGCTCACTGACCCTCCTGCTCTGCCCCCACGGGGCATCATCCCTCTGCACTCACCATGCCTGGGCCAAAACATTTTTCCTCCAAAACTGACAGAGAGGCGGCATCATGGGGCAACATTTGGGAAGTCTCACTGACCTTGGCCTGACTGTTAAAAGCTTTTCCACTAGCTTCTCCTAAACAGGAAAGATGGTGGCTTCCTTGCAAGGCTAATTTCCCAGAAAATAGGACCCTGATAGGCCAAGAGGCAAGGGGTAGGGTGTGAGCTGGGTGCAGGGTTGGGCCATGTACTAATAATGTCTACTAGAGAATAGTTCAGGACTTAAAGGAGGCCAGGGTAAGGCAGGATATGTCACCCTAGCTCTAGAGGGAAGGGAGAGGCTGGCTGAATTCAGGTGTCTTCTTTTCGTTGGGACGTAAACTGCTGACTTTTCCTGGAGAGGATTTAAAAGAGCCTCCTGGACTATAACTTGAAGAAGGCAATGGCACCCTACTCCAGTACTCTTGCCTGGAAAATCCCATGGACACGGGAGCCTGGTAGGCTGCAGTCCATGGGGTTGCTAAGAGTCGGACACGACTGAGCAACTTCACTTTCACTTTCATGCATTGGAGAAGGAAATGGCAACCCAATCTAGTGCTCTTGCCTGGAGAATCCCAGGGACGGGGGAGCCTGGTGCGAGGCCGTCTATGGGGTTGCACAGAGTTGGACACGACTGAAGTGACTTAGCAGCAGCAGCAGCAGGACTAAAACTATATTTCCTGATACCTCAATTGGTAAAGAATCCGCCTGCGATGCCGGTGACCCTCGTTCAATTCCTGCATCAGGAAGATCCCAAGAAACAGGATAGGCCTAGAAGGACAGGCCCTTCTCTACTCCAGTGTTACCCACTCCAGTGTTACCCACGCCAGTGTTACCCACGCCAGTGTTACCCACTCCAGTATTACCCACGCCAGTATTCTTGGGCTTCCCTGGTGGCTCAGCTGGTAAAGAAACTGCCCACAATGTGGGAGATCTGCGTTCAGTCCCCAAGTTGGGAAGATCCCCTGGAGAATGGATAGGCTATCCACTCCAGTATTCTGACCAGGAGAATTCCATGAACTGTATAGTCCATGGGGTCACAAAAAGCTGTACACGACTAACTTTCACATTCGTGGATTATTCTTATTAGCCATTAGTCATCTATTTCTCTGGCATGTGATGATTTTTTTTTCATGATTAGAATGATTTAGATATCTGAACCAAAAATGGAAAGACACAGTTTATGCTGTGTGATGGTAGGTTTTCCCATTTATTTGAAACTCTGTGCTCACTTACTCAGCTGTGTCTGACTCTGTGCAACCTCCTGGACTGCAGGCCACCAGGTTTCTTGTCTGTGGAATTTTCCAGGCAAGAATCCTGGAACAGGGTGCCGTTTCCTACTTCATGAGATCTTCTAGACCTAGGGATCAAACCTACATCTCTTGTGTATCTTGTGTAGGCAGGTGGATTTTTTTTTTTTTTTTTTTTTTACCACTAGCACCACCTGGGAAGACCATTTGAAACTCTAGGTGAATAAAAAGATAGCAAGATCGGATTTCAAAGTTCAGACTATAATAAGAAATCTCAAATTCTAAGGAATTTCCAAAACTTTACAGTGCCATCACCATAAAAATCATTGTGTGGCTCCCAGAGTAATGGAAACAAAAGCAAAAAATAAACAAATGGGACCTAATTCAACTTAAAAGCTTCTGCACAGCAAGGAAACTATAAGCAAGATGAAAAGGCAGCCTTCAGAATGGGAGAAAATAATAGCAAATGAAGCAACTGACAAAGAATTAATCTCCAAAATATATAAGCAGCTCATGCATCTCAATACCAGAAAAATAAACAAACCAATTAAAAAGTGGGCCAAAGAACTAAACAGAACTAAACTTCATTTCTCCAAAGAAGACATACAGATGGTTAGCAAACACGTGAAAAGATGTTCAACATCACTCATTATCAGAGAAATGCAAATCAAAACCACAGTGAGGTACCATCTCACGCCAGTCAGAATGGCTGCTAGCCAAATGTCTACAAGCAATAAATACTGGAGAGGGTGCAGAGAAAAGGGAACCCTCTTACACTGTTGGTAGGAATGCAAACTAGTACAGCCACTATGGAGAACAGTGTGGAGATTCCTTAAAAAACTGGAAACAGAACTGCCATACGACCTAGCAATCCCACTGCTGGGCATACACACCGAGGAAACCAGAATTGAAAGAGACACGTGTACCCCAATGTTCATCGCAGCACTGTTTACAATAGCCAGGACACAGAAGCAACCTAGATGCCCATCAGCAGACCAATGGATAAGGAAGTTGTGGTACATATACACAATGGAGTATTACTCAGCCATTAGAATGCACTTGAGTCAATTCTAATGAGGTGGATGAAACTGGAGCCTAACAGGGTGAAGTAAGCCAGAAAAAGAAACACCAATACAGTATATTAATGCATATATATATATATATATACACATATATATGGAATTTAGAAAGATGATAACTATGACCCAATATGCAAGACAGCAAAAGAGACACAGATGTAAAGAACAGACTTTTGGACTCTGTGGGGAAAGGCCAGTGTGGGCCGATATGAGAGAATAGCATTGAAACATGTATATTACCATACGTGAAACAGATGCAAGTTCGATGCATGAAGTAGGGCGCTCAAGCTGGTGCTCTAGGACAACCCAGAGGGATGGGGTAGAGAGGGAGGTAGAAGGGGTTCAGGATGGTGGGACACACGGACACCCCTGGCTGATTCATGCCGACGTATGGCAAAAACCACCACAATATTGTAAAGTAATTAGCCTATAATTAAAATTAATAAACAATTTTTTTTTAAATCACTGTGTGGGATGTCAGTAAAAATGATGAATCAGTGGGAATTCCTTGGTGGTTCAGTGGTTAGGACTTGGTGCTTTCAGTGCCAGGGCCTGGGTTTGATCCTTGGTTGGGGAAGTAAGAGTCCACAAGTCTCATGGTACTTGAGCAAGCAAAAAAAAAAAAAGTGGGCCAAGAATCTCTGAAATACTACCTCTCCATAAAAATACTGGCAAAAATTGTCAGAATCAAATGTTTCAAAAACATAAAAATTAGTCAAAGGCTAGCAGCAATCCAGGTGCATTTATAAAGAAAAAAACGGCTGAGCCTTGGTAAGAACAGAGAGCTCTGTAGCATTTTAACTTGCTCTAGTCCCATCCACTCATGAAAACCAATAGCTCAAAGTCACAGTGAAAATCAGCAGACTGGCAGCCATCAAAAAGGGCAGAACAGGGTTGGAACTCCTTCAAAGCCCCATTTCTAGAGAACTATCATTATTTGACCAGTCTGGTGGCTCCAGAAGAACTTGATCGGGACACACGAAAGAGATAAAGTAAGTAAATAGTTAATCCCACCAGAGGATGGTAAATAAAGAAAAACATGTGGGAGACCTCTGTATGATCACTCAACAAAGCAGGTTTATTTAACCATAAAGCCAAGCAGGCTTGCTTAGCAACAAAACCATGCAACAGAAGCATGAGACGTGCCCCCAAACAATAAGAACAGTGGCAGGAGACACACATCCTGCCCAACGAGCTCAGTAAGTTAACGACTCCTAGCATGCTCCTCTGCATGCACTGAAAACAAAAATATAAGGAAAAGGGGACGTCATACTAAAACCTGAGATGGCTTCCCATTTACAGCATAGGTTACTGCCTTTTTGCTCATTTCCATGCACCATGACAATCCCGGCTTGACCATGTAGGGAGAAGACTCCCCACCTGATGTGGAGGAGGAGCCGACGATGGAAGCCTGACATCTACTCCAGAATGAGGAAGAAGGTGGCCTTTTCCCCCTCCCCACTTTTCCTTTGATTGTAAAACTATAGCCCACTAAGTTCTTGGAGCACAGCCCTCTTTCCACCACCCACGTGTAAGCTTCACAACTCTAATAAATCACCGCTTGTCTATCACTTTGCCTCTTGTTGAATTCTCTGTGTTCTGAGATATAAAGCACTGGAGCTCCCCAGTGCCCCTGAAATGTCACCTAGTGTTTTCAGACTTACTAACAAGACTGTCTTTATTTGACATAACTCAGAGCTCTCCAAATGCAAACAGGTTTTGTTTTCTCCTCAAGACATTTATCAAAGATAATCAGAGACAGTTGTTTAACAGCATGGCTGCCAGAGACAGTAGGGGCAAACAATAAGCCAATCAAAAAGCTTAAAAGGAAAGGCAGGGGGATGTGTTATTCAGACGGCGCTTCGCAAAAATCNAAAAAAGTGGGCCAAGAATCTCTGAAATACCACCTCTCCATAAAAATACTGGCAAAAATTGTCAGAATCAAATGTTTCAAAAACATAAAAATTAGTCAAAGGCTAGCAGCAATCCAGGTGCATTTATAAAGAAAAAAACGGCTGAGCCTTGGTAAGAACAGAGAGCTCTGTAGCATTTTAACTTGCTCTAGTCCCATCCACTCATGAAAACCAATAGCTCAAAGTCACAGTGAAAATCAGCAGACTGGCAGCCATCGAAAAGGGCAGAACAGGGTTGGAACTCCTTCAAAGCCCCATTTCTAGAGAACTATCATTATTTGACCAGTCTGGTGGCTCCAGAAGAACTTGATCGGGACACACGAAAGAGATAAAGTAAGTAAATAGTTAATCCCACCAGAGGATGGTAAATAAAGAAAAACATGTGGGAGACCTCAGTATGATCACTCAACAAAGCAGGTTTATTTAACCATAAAGCCAAGCAGGCTTGCTTAGCAACAAAACCATGCAACAGAAGCATGAGACGTGCCCCCAAACAATAAGAACAGTGGCAGGAGACACACATCCTGCCCAACGAGCTCAGTAAGTTAACGACTCCTAGCATGCTCCTCTGCATGCACTGAAAACAAAAATATAAGGAAAAGGGGACGTCATACTAAAACCTGAGATGGCTTCCCATTTACAGCATAGGTTACTGCCTTTTTGCTCATTTCCATGCACCATGACAATCCCGGCTTGACCATGTAGGGAGAAGACTCCCCACCTGATGTGGAGGAGGAGCCGACGATGGAAGCCTGACATCTACTCCAGAATGAGGAAGAAGGTGGCCTTTTCCCCCTCCCCACTTTTCCTTTGATTGTAAAACTATAGCCCACTAAGTTCTTGGAGCACAGCCCTCTTTCCACCACCCACGTGTAAGCTTCACAACTCTAATAAATCACCGCTTGTCTATCACTTTGCCTCTTGTTGAATTCTCTGTGTTCTGAGATATAAAGCACTGGAGCTCCCCAGTGCCCCTGAAATGTCACCTAGTGTTTTCAGACTTACTAACAAGACTGTCTTTATTTGACATAACTCAGAGCTCTCCAAATGCAAACAGGTTTTGTTTTCTCCTCAAGACATTTATCAAAGATAATCAGAGACAGTTGTTTAACAGCATGGCTGCCAGAGACAGTAGGGGCAAACAATAAGCCAATCAAAAAGCTTAAAAGGAAAGGCAGGGGGATGTGTTATTCAGACGGCGCTTCGCAAAAATCTGACACATTCCTGGCTCTAGAGAGCCACACACATGCCCAGGACTGTGAGCGTACCCAGAGCTGCGTCACAGTCAGGCGGGACCTGAAAAGGCCTCAAACTCCCAACTCAGACTGACCTTGAGGCTCTCTGCAAGCAGGAAATAAATGCTAAGGCAAAGTTGTAAACTACTTGCCTGAGTGTTGAAGATACACCCACCAATACACACACACAGAGCCCTTCACAGACTTAGAGACTTACTGGTTCTGGGCATTTAAGGAACCTCTGTTCTATCATTAGGATACTGCTAAGGTAAATGAGCAGAGATTTCATGGCTAACCATGACAAAGAATATAGACTTTACAGAATTAATTCAGGAAATTCACTAAACAAACAACAAAAACAAACCTTAGAGAGGGGAAAGAATCTGCTTCTGAGAGTTGGCATATTATATTATTCAAAAGATTCAATTTAACCTATGACTTAACTCCATCTGTGCAATTCTCCAGGCAAGAATGCTGGAGTGGGTTGCCATTTCCTTCTCTGGCAGGGGGTGGGGGTAGGGGTCTTCCCAACCCAGGGACTGAACCCAGGTCTCTCGCATTGTAGGCAGATGCTTTACCATCTGAGCCACCAAGGAAGTCAGCTATTCAACCCTTAGGTATATATCTAAGGGGGAAAAAATAAGTTCACTCAGAAACATGTACAAAAAGTAATCCTAGGAGCCTACTCACAACAGCCAAAAAAAAGGGAAATAACTCAGCTGTTCATCAAGAGATAAATGGATACATAAGATGTGGTATATGTTGTTATTCAGTCATTAAGTCATTGTGTCCAACTTTTTGTGACCCCTTGGACTGCAGCATACCAGGCTCCTCTGTCCTTCACTATCTCCCAGAGTTTGCTCAAATGCATTGAACCAATGATGCTATCCAACCATCTCATCCTCTGCTACCCCTTCTGTTGCCTTCAATCTTTCAAAGTATCAGGGTCTTTTCCAAAAAGTCAGCTCTTCGCATCAGGTGGCCAAAGTATTGGAGCTTTAGCATCAATCATTCCAATGAATATTCAGGGCTGATTTCCTTTAGGGTTGACTGGTTTGATCTCCTTGCAGTCCAAAGGACACTCAAGAGTCTTTTCAGTCAGCCTTCTTTATGGTTCAGGTCTCACACGTGTACATGACTATCGGAAATATCATAGCTTTGACTATACGGACCTTTGCTGGCAAAGTCTCTGCTTTTAAATATGCTGTCTGGGTTTGTCATAGCTTTTCTTCCAAGGAGCAACCATCTTTTAATTTCATGGCTGCAGTCACCAAACGCAATGACTCCCCCACCCCCACCTCCCCACCCCCTGGTGGCTCGGAAAGTAAAGAATCTGCTTGCAATGCAAGAGAACTGGGTTGAAGATCTCCTGGAGAAAGAAATGGCTACCCATTGCCTGGAGAATTCCATGGACAGAGGAGCTTAGCAGGCTACAGTCCATAGGGTTGCAAAGAGTCAGACATGCCTGAGAGACTAACAAGGCACATGGAGTGGCCAAAAACTTAAAAATTAAAAAAAATAATAAAATTGGTTGTAGTGATGGTTTCACAACTCTGTGAATGGAGTCAAAACCACTGAATCATATACTTTAAATGGGTAAATTCTATAGTACATGAATTATATCTCAATAAAGCTGTTACCAGAACAAACAAAAAAATGGTGGCCTTAAAATTTGTCTTTCCTTTCTCCTCTCTACAGGGTATTTACTAGAGTTTAGAGGGATGAATCATCAGAAACCTAAAGATCATCATTTTATCTTGTCTACCTTTGACTTACGCAGCAATTTGAAAACAGAATATAGCCACAAAGGGGCAATTGTCTAAATTCCCTTAACATTTACGTCCTGTGCAAACAGAGAGTAGCTCAGTTTACAAAAGAGCAACAGGTTGTTTTAAATAGGCCAGAATTTAATTGTTTTCCTGGATGAATTCTTTGTTTTCTAAATAAAGGCCTGCCTGAATCAAGGACTGCAAAGAGTTCAGCTCAGTTCAGCAAGCACTTCGGTTCTTTTCTTTGCAAGTGACCTATTTAGAGATGAATCAAATTTCTGAATTTTCCTCTACAGTTGTTTTTAACCCAAGGTCTGTGCACATCAATTATTCTGTAAGCTTCAGGGCTGGGGTGGGAGAGGGAAACAAAAAGAAATAACAAAGTAATTGTATCTTGTAAGAAACTATTGTTTGAGGGTTTGCTATTTTGTTGATGGGGAGTGGGAAGTGTTTTCTGCAATGATTTAGGGAATCATTGACCAAAAGTGCCCTCCATAGTCAGGCACAACGGTAACCGCTTGCCTGAGTTGCCTCACAACAAGGTAGCTGTTGTTCAGTCACTAAGTCATGTCCGACTCTTTGCGACCCCATAAACTGCAGCATGCCAGGCTTCCCTGTCCTTCACTATCTCCCTGAGTTTGCTCAAACTCATGTCCATTGAGTCAGTGATGCCATCCAATCATCTCATCCTCTGCTGCCCCCTTCTCCTCTTGCCCTCAATCTTTCCCTTCATTAGGCTCTTTTCCAATCTGATGAGAAGAGCTGACTCACAACAGGAGGTCCTGATCAAGAACCAGGTACTGCCACGGAAAACTAGCCAGGAGAATTTGAGAAGGGCCAAAAGGAGGAGGAAGGAGACCAACCTCCCAGAATCCTTCACACTGGAATCCATCTCGGCTGAGAGATGTACGCACCACCAGGAAGGACCCTGGGTTCCCTTACCCCGCCGCTCTCTGCCCAAGCACCCCTTCCCAATAAAAGCTCTTGCTTTGTCAACACACGTGTTTCCTTGGACAATTCATTTGTCCAAGTGTTCGACAAGAACCCACACTTGGCACCTGAAAATGATCCCCCTTCCTGCAACAGTATAATCAAAATGACTAGCAATAGGCCAGGAATTTCAGACTCACTGCCTTGTTTTTTCTGTTTTGTTTTTAAAGTTTATTCTGTTTGGCGGTGCCGGGTCTTAGCTGTGGCATGTGGGATCTTAGTTCCCTGACCAGGGTTCAACCTGAGCCCCTGCACTGGGAGTGAAGTGTCTTAGCCATTGGGCCACCAGGGACGCTCCTTACCGTTTCAAGCTTAGGGACCGGGAATAAAGTATGTAGCAGTCACACATTTGGTTCTGGCCAGAATCACTGAGGTTTCTTCTCTGTAACTGCTTGACCGTGGCCATCAGTTCTGTGCTGCTTATTTTACTGTCTTGGGGCACACATAATCATTTTGCTGGGAGTTGTGACCCAGGTCATCTAATCCTGCAGGGAAGGATCCATACTTTGATCTCAGGTTGTAAGCGTAAACTCCAAACTGGAGTGGCTAGGCTTCACAATGATCCCCCATGGCCTTGTTCTGCTTCCATTTCGCCCCTGGCAATAGTCATTTGCTCCTAGGAGGAAGATTTTGGACTCAAACTGGGCCAAAATTTAAAAGAAACACAAAGGTAAAGGTTAGGGTTAACCCTGAGCAGCACTCTTCAAAACTGTCAAAGTTATCAAAAACAAGGGAAGTTTGGAAACTCATAGTCTAGAGGAGCCCATGGAGTCACAACTACTAAAAGTATCTGGTGCTTGGTGGGATGCTGGGACAGAAAACGACATTGGGTAAAAACTAAGGAAATCTGAATAAACTGTGGAGGTTCGTTACCAGGAGGGTGTCAATATCAGTTCACTACTGTGATTATGCATCGTAACAGTGCTAACAAGAAGAAACTGGGCGCAGGAAATCTTGCTAACATTTTCTCAACTTTCCAGTAAATCTGAAACCATTCTAAAATTAAAAGCTGATTTAAAAGAGTAAGAGAAACAGAAGTATAGACTGACAGTGGTTGAAGTTGAGTGTTATGGCACCACCCTAGGAAGTAGTCGTGTGATCCTGCTGTGGGGTTCCTGAGGTAGCCCTAATTCCTGCTCAGCCTTATGGTCTTTCTTAGATTCTGCAAGGTCTCCCAGTTTCCTTTCTATAGGCCCAAAGGTGCTGAAGTTACCCAGGGATGAATTATGTTGCTTGCTGCCAAAGGACTTCACCATCAGGTTCTGCATCTGGGTCCTCAGGAAACAGGTCATGTCAGCTGTCAGTGGTGAAGGACAGGGAAGCCTGGCGTGCTGCAGTCCATGGGGTCATAAAGAGCTGGACACGACTGAGCAACTGAACAATAACAGCTTTCAATTTATAAGGCAATGTGTTGTTGTTTTAGCCACAAAATTGTGCCTGACTCTCAATGATCTCAAGGACTGTAGCCTACCAGGCTCCTCTGTCCATGGGATTTCTCAGGCAAGAATACTGGAGTGGGTTGCCATTTTCTTCTCCAGTTATAAGGCAATGGTTGGGCCATCACGCAAATCTTGTTCTATAATTTCCATGCCCTTCCTAACTTTAGTTTGCTTCTTAGTAGGGATGTTGACAGAGCAAACCTTATTTCAGCCCTTTCTTTTCCCATAGCATGAATTGCTACAGAGACTAGAGTCCATACCCATGGAAGATATGGCTAATTGATCACAAAACTTGTCCCCTGAGTGTGACTGCAAACTAACAAATGTCGTTCGTGTCCCATCCAAATCTTTATGAGAAACTGCACATATCCATCTCCCAGCTACTATGAATGTCAGCTGCTACAAGTTCACAGCTGCTCTCATCTCTAGAGAACCACCTCAGTGAAGTGGGAGGTAGCTCCCCCAAGCCAATAACTGACTAATCAGGGGCCACAAAAGAAGGGAGCTCTTGCCTCAGGGTGAGGCCAACTCTGAGATGTGATTCCTGTTCTCGGACTCCCGTGGGATCAGGCTGAAGCCAGGCTGCGCTGAGACCACATCTTCTGAAGCTCCTTCCCCTGTCCTGTATGACTTTCTTCATTCCCTTTCTCCAGAGTCTACCCTCAATAAACCCAGAGCATCAGAATCCCTGCCTCAGGGAACCCAGTCTAAGATATGTACATAATTCTTCTCAACACAGACACCATGCAGCCACTATCAATATTTGAGTTGAGACACGAGGTGAAATCTAGTCAATATCTCTCCTGGACATAATACTAACAAATCGGAGAGATTACATCAGCACAAAAGGAAAGATCAATACAGAAGCTAGAAGCCTAGATGATCTGCCAAGGGCTTCCCCAGTGACTCAGCGGTAAAGAATCTCCTGCCAGTGCAAGAGATGCCCGTTCAATCCCTGGGCCAGGAAGATCCTCTGGAGTAGGAAAGGGCAACCCACTGCAGTATTCTAGCCAGGAAAATTCCATAGACAGAGGAACCTGGCAGGCCACAGTCCATGCGGTCACAAAGTCAGGCACGACTGAGTACCTCACTTCTCACTCACTCTCTGCAAAGACCAAGCAGAGTTAGCAGCCAAAGCAGAGTTAGCAGCCTTGTGACTTCACTGTTGAGACACAGGGTTTAGGTATGATTTGGAGACCTGTCTGTCCATATTTCTTCTTCCCCAGTCCACCATTTAGGACAAGTGTTTCTGCAGTAAGGATGTCTGCAGGATGAAGTGAAAAAAGGTAAAGTTTAAAAAGTACATCTTTACTCCAAGAAGCTGTCATGTCTAATAGCTGAATGCTTTTCTCACACTCCTTGGCTGGGTGAGCTAGTTAAGGAGTTGGTGCGCTGTCTTAAGAGCATCAGGGAACTGGCTGCAGTTGGGCGTCTTTTTTTTTTTTTTTTTACTAAATATAACCTTGCGTTTCCCCATCCTATTATTTAATGCCAGCTGAGTTTTACCAAGGGGGGAAAAAAAAAGGAAGAGTTTTGGGTAGGAAATGGGAAAGACTGCTGAACTAAAACTCAAAATAATGACGACAAAAATGAAACCTATTTAGCTTACAGGTAAAAGTCCAGGCTGGTAGTGTGACTCTATGGTATAGGTCCCTAGGGGTGGACTCCTAGTGCCTTGTTGATCTATTATGCCTAGAGTGTCACTCTTGTCCACTGATGGTCTAGCACACTGCTACAGTTCAGCTACCTGGAGGTGGGAAAGGATAGCAGAGGCAGGATCTGCCCTTTTCTTTTAAAAGATTGATCTGGATCACATATCACCTTGGTGCACTTTCCACTGATGGAGAGCTAGATCCACAGCCACACTTAACTACCCGGGAGACTGGGAAAGAGAGGGTGTAATGTGAAGGTTGGGGACTTCCCAGATGGCACGGTGGTTAAAGAATCTGCCTGTCAATGCAAGAGATGCAGGTTCGATCCCTGGGTGGGGAAGATCCCCTGGAGAAAGAAATGGCAATCCACTCCAGTATTCTTGCCTTGAAAATTCCACGGACAGAGGAGCCTGGCGGAATACAGTCCATGGGGTTGCAAAAAGTCAATCATGAATCAGTACGCACACGTGCACTTTGAAAACGTGAAAGCCATGAGTCCAGCTAAAAACTTGGCATTCTATTTCTGAGAGAAAAAAGAGAGTGGATACTAGGGGACAGTTGTTAAAGAGAGAAACCAGAAATGTAGGTAACGGCCTGAGAAAGGCACTGTCCTTTTTAGGGACACTGAGCTGGCGTAAAGGTCTCAAACACTCCCATTTAGTGCCTCTGGTAGATAATATTACTGTTCACCAAAGTCTGTCTTCCTCTTGCGGAGTCCCATTCCCAACCATCCGCTTGCTTCAATTATGAGATGGGGGTAGAAGTGATGTGTCTCACTTTTAGGCAGAAGTTTAAAGGAGCATATGGTTCATGGCCTCTCCCCTCGCTCTGCTGAGAGACCAAAGATGTTCTAGACAGAGGCGGCTCCATCAGCTCTGAAGTGCAGAGGATGTGAGCAGAGCCTTTGCTGACCTGAGATGAGCTTGCAGCATGAGTGAGAAATAAACTTTGATGTTGCTGCAAGCCACAGAGGCTGCCAGGTTGTTGCCATATATATAACACCTAGCCCGACAGATTCAGAGTTCCTGTCCTCCTGCCCNAAACGTGAAAGCCATGAGTCCAGCTAAAAACTTGGCATTCTATTTCTGAGAGAAAAAAGAGAGTGGATATTAGGGGACAGTTGTTAAAGAGAGAAACCAGAAATGTAGGTAACGGCCTGAGAAAGGCACTGTCCTTTTTAGGGACACTGAGCTGGCGTAAAGGTCTCAAACACTCCCATTTAGTGCCTCTGGTAGATAATATTACTGTTCACCAAAGTCTGTCTTCCTCTTGCGGAGTCCCATTCCCAACCATCCGCTTGCTTCAATTATGAGATGGGGGTAGAAGTGATGTGTCTCACTTTTAGGCAGAAGTTTAAAGGAGCATATGGTTCATGGCCTCTCCCCTCGCTCTGCTGAGAGACCAAAGATGTTCTAGACAGAGGAGGCTCCATCAGCTCTGAAGTGCAGAGGATGTGAGCAGAGCCTTGGCTGACCTGAGATGAGCTTGCAGCATGAGTGAGAAATAAACTTTGATGTTGCTGCAAGCCACAGAGGCTGCCAGGTTGTTGCCATATATATAACACCTAGCCCGACAGATTCAGAGTTCCTGTCCTCCTGCCCATGGAATCTTTCTTCAAAAAGTACAACACCATTGCCATAAGCATAATGGTGCTAACGGCTACCTTTTACTGAACACTTGAGCTAAGCCCCAAGTATTTTATTGTCATTAAACCTCACTTGGGTTTGAGAATCAAACCCCTCTGCAGATGGTTCCTAATGCTTTCACCTTATAATTCATCACTGAAGTCCACACAGTTTACTGCTCATTGAAACAACTCTATCTGATGAATCCTTTTTTTTTTTTCTTTTTTTTTTTAACAGAGTTTATTTTTATTTATTTTTTTTAATTTAATAAATAAAAATAATAAACCGAATATAGACTGATGATTCATTTCCCACACGATAGCACACATGTTTCAGTGCCATGATGAATCCTTTTATAAAACAATAATATTTGGAAAATAAACTCTGCCCTTAAAGCCTTGCCCTTTTCTAGTTTAGCATTTTGACAAATATCAAAATGAAAAAATTAGATTCCTAGCAATTAGAAAAAGGACAGTGTTAATAATGGTTTTATTGTCAGTGCACTACCTAGCATTAAACAGACAGAATACTTTGCAAGTAGGGGAAGAGCTCTAAAAGTAGTGAAAATGATAAAGACATTCTAAACAGAGTCAATCAAAAGCAGACAGGCAGAGAGGCCCAGGGGGTGCACTGGCTTTATGATGTTGCTAAGGACCCAGATGCTTGCCATTCTCTGCTCTCCCATTCTCAGAATGCCAGTGATGTCTCCCCTCATGGTCACAAGGAGGCTGCCACTGCCCCAAGCACCATATCCACATATAGAAAGGTACAAACATCCGTTTACAAAACAAATAAGCCATAGGGATGTAATATACAACATGGTGACCATAATTAATAATACCATATTGTATATTTGAAAAGTTGCTAAGAGAGTAGATCTTAAAAGTTCTCCTCATGAAGGGGGAAAAAAAAATGCATGGCTGTATGTGGTGATGGATATAAATAGGCTTAAGGCAGTGATCATTTTGCAGTATGTTCTTATATCAAATCATTATTTTAGACAGCTATGTCAATTAGATTTTAATTTAAAAAAATTTTTTAAGAAGGGAAAAAAGCAGTTTCTCCTCACTCATCTCTTTTCTTGAGGCTAGAAAGCCATTTTCTGAAGCCCCCATGGTAGGTCCCCTCCTGTGCCAGTGGGCACTTTGCCCATACCTACCCACATGAAAGACGAAAACAGCAAGGTCCTGTCATTTTAAGTCTCCATCGCGGGAATGTGTGCAGCCAAATTAGTCAGGCAATGGTAGGTTCTGCTGTGGTAAGAAACACCCCTAAATCTCAGTGGCTTAACACACTCTTTTGCCAAAAGTCCATGGAGTCTGTCAGAGATCTGGGGTGCACCATCTGTAACACAAGTCCACCTCGGGCCCTGCCGCAGGGGAAGAGGTGGCCAGAGGCCCGCATACCAGCTCCTCTTTGCTTCAACCCGGAAGTACTTTACATTATTTCCATCTACTTTATTTTTTTAATTAATCGTTTGTTTACGTTTGGCTGAGCCGTGTCTTCGCTGCTTTGCTCGTGCCTTCTCTAGTGGCAGCAAGTCGGGGTTACTCTTCGCAGTTTGTGAGCTTCCCTTGTCGGGTGCACAGGCTGCAGGGCGTGTGAAATTCAGCAGTTCCAGTCTGTGGGCTCAGCAGTTGCAGCTCCCGGACTCTAGAGCGCAGGATCAGTAGTTGTGGCACACGGGCTTACTTGCTCTGCAGCCGGTGGATCTTCCCAGATCAGAGATCGAACCCATGTGTCCTGCACTGGCAGATGGATTCTTACCCACCGTGCCACCAGAGGCGTCCCTGCTTCCACCTGCTTTAATCATGACTCCTTCCACGACCCTGCCTGGCCGTGAGCAAGCGGGAAGGGACCTGGGAACAAAGGAAGCCCTGTTCTCTGCCATGCTGACTTTTCCCCTCGAACATACAAAATGTGATGGAGTAAATTTGAAGATCCAATTGGTTTTACTCAAGGATTCAAGAGTTGGGCAGAATCTCATCCAGTAACTAGAAGAATGCTCCAAGAGGCTATACAAAAATGCAAGGTTTTTACAGGTAGAAGGAGGGTGGGGCAAGGAAGCTATCAACAAAAGGGTGAAAATGACAAGANTTATTTATTTTGTTTGTTTGCTAAAGACCTTTTGTTTCCTAAAGTTCCTGTCAAAATACAAATCTGTAATATGAGAACACCATACACTTTTCATTAGATTTTCCTATCGTCAATCTGTTAAATTCCCTTATTCACCGAGAGTTTTGGAAAATCTAGTCAAAGAATAAGTGATTATTGAAGGGGAAATTAGAGAGAGAAGGAAACACCCAGGAGAGTAGAACATTCCAGGATACAAGTGTTCCTCATGGGTAGTGTGACAGCTGAGAACATCTCTGTAATGGAAGGAACTAGCCAAAATTCCTCTCTTTCTTTACCTGGAGCTGAGTCTGAGTTCCAAGGTGGCAAGTCACACTTTCCAACCCTGAATATCATGAATAAGACTTACCCCAAACAGCTAATTTTCTAACAGGATAACTTAGATGTTATGACTCTGATCCATTAAAAGGAAAAGGTAAATTAGAATCCACTCAAGCCTGTGTACTCTTGCCTGGAAAATCCCATGGACAGAGGAGCCTGCTAGGCTGCGGTCCATGGGGTCGCGGAGAGTCAGACACGACTGAGCGACTGCCCTTTCACTTTTCACTTTCATGCATTGGAGAAGGAACTGGCAACCCACTCCAGTGTTCTTGCCTGGAGAATCCCAGGGACGGGGGAGCCTGGTGGGCTGCCGTCTCTGGGGTCGCGCAGGGTCAGACACGACTGCAGCGACTTAGCAGCAGCAGCAGCAAGACTGTGCACTGTGCACATGTTGTTGAGTAAGGAAGATGACAAGCGATATGGTAGAGACAAAAAATACCAAGACACAAGTGCTTCCTCACCTCTGGTTTTCAATCCTGTAGGAAGACTGAAATATATGTTCCTATCCTGGGAGCACAGTATAATCAGTTCTTCACTCTTTAAGTGCTTGTTTGTACCCATAAGCTCCTGGAAAGCAAGGATTATATCTTAATTTCTGAAAACTCTCTCTGCTGACTCTGATACTAAAGTACAATTAATCAATATTGGCTACATTAATGTTAGAGGTACTAAAGCAATGAAATTTTAATTTTTGACAATTAAGTAGGTAGGACAGATATTATAGAACATTTTCTGGGGTAAGTAGTCGTTGAGGTGGGCTTTCAATACCCTGTTAGCAAAACTACGTGGGAGTTGGGTATCCATGCTTATATAAAACCCCAATGCTTTCCCGGCAGAACTCTTTTATGAATCATTAAGCTTTTGTGTTGCCTCCTTTCTCTGCCAGGAAATAATTCTCAAAACCTAAATCTGTTTAATCTAGAAGAAACTGCTATTCGTATCCTTCAGTGAGCCAAACTACAAAGACGGCTTGCATGCAGCCTAGGATAGCAACCACCCCCCACCTCCAAATTTGTGCTTTCATATCTTCAGTGGTGGTCACCCAGGCAGATGAGAGAGTAACGTAGGTGGTAGGTTTGTTACTTCTGGTACAGCTGGGCTCTGGTATCTAACAGAGAGAAAAGATGTCAACAATTTGTGAGGCATAGCACCTGGAATAGGGGTCCAGCTGCCAGTACTTAAAGTCTCAACAGGAATTAAATGCATGAAACAAATATAATAACACAAATTTCAACTGGTATAAATCTTTTCAATACTGAATCTCACATGGCTTGAATATTCTCCAGCTTCAAAAGAGAAGGAAATAGAAGCATACAGAATGATTTGAGAAACAGAATGTAAAGCAAGCCAAGCGTTCACAGAGTTGCAAATCATTATGACTGAAAACAATTCTAGGGATCAGTGTTTTTTCAAAATATGGATTAGAGGCCTATATCAGAATCATGAGGCTTGGGGGGGCCCCAGTCAGATTTTCTGACTCCCTCTAAAAGGTTTAACAGATCTGGGGTGGGTCCCAGAAATCTGCATTTTTAACAAGCACATTTTTTTTTTCAACCGACTCACTTCTCTCATATGGTCATTCTGTGAAATTCGATACCCAGTGGGGAAGTCCATTCACAGTGAGAGAAATGGGCCTTGGAAAAGCTCACTGCGTGAAATCGATTAAGGACTGGGGCAGTTGTATTGTACTAAGAGGTTTTCCAAAGAGCCATCGGCATTCACCTTGGCTGTAATGGGAATAAGTGGGTGGATATTCATGCTTCGTCAGCGTGCCAAATGGGGGTGGTGTGCAGTGTAAACTAGAATACATTTCTCAACACACAGGCAAAATGTGTGCCATAAATATGGTGTGAGTGTGAAATTCAGTATGTGCAAATCTTGGGGAGGCAGCTGTTTCTGGAATATAGGTGGTGAGCCTGGTCCTTCTACCAAGACGTGTCTGCTAAGTTGTTAAAACAACTAACAAGCAAATTAAAGGGAGATGATTTTTATCTTTACAATAAAGAAATCCATCAAGGGCCAGAGAGTGAATTTTTTAAGGCCCCGAGACTAGATAGTCAATATCACAACTATTCAATTTTGTAGCTTGAAAGCAGTCATAGACACTACATATACTAATAAGGGTGTCTTTATCTCAATAGAACTTTATTTACAAAAAGAGATAATGGCCAGTCTAGGTTCGATGCAGGGTGCAGGATGCTCGGGGCTGGTGCACTGGGATGACCCAGAGGGATGGTATGGGGAGGGAGGTGGGAGGGGGGTTCAGGATTGGGAACACATGTACACCCATGGTGGATTCATGTTGATATATGGCAAAACCAATACAATATTGTGAAGTAAAAAATAATAATAATAAAATGAAATTTTAAAAAAGAGATAATGGGTCAACTTGACTTAAGGGCTCAAGTTTGACACCCTCAATTTATAGCATGAAATCTAGGTTTATAATTAATGCTATTAATTTATAGCATTAAGCTTTCATGAGCTGGTGTAGTTGTTTATCTGTTTAGCAAAAATTTGGAGTCTCAAGGTCTTTCATATACCATCTACCTTTTTTTAGAAAGAATGGCAGGTATATTAATAAATGTTACAAATGAATAGTGCAGTGTCTTGGACTGTGTGATCATCTTTATAAGTAGATTTTGTTCAAAAATAATTAGCGTAAGTCTTTTCATCTACCATTTTCCCAAAATTTTTATGCAGGAGTACAAGCAAGTCCATAGCACTCTTGACCTACTTTTTTCCAGGCGAGGGGTATCTCTCATGCAAGTGTTCCTTTTATACCTAAATGGCATGTAACAATTCCCCAGCTCTTCTGCTCTGGTTTGTCCATTGGGTTCTATGTGTTGATCACTGCAATTTCTTCTTTATTCTTTTGTTGCACTTGGACGTGACCCAGTCTTGTGGAACTAGAGCAACTTGCCTTGGGAATTGCCACTCCTGTTTGATAACTGTGCTTCAGTGAGAACAAGTTTTCCTTTCACTGAGGATCTCCACTGCCAGGCTGACTTGGCTGAGGGGGAAGAGCTCGAAGATGATCCCAGGTCAAATGAAGGGATGGCTCTCTGTTTCTGTGTCACAGTCTGACCTGAAGATGTTTGCAGAGCCTGGAATTGTATCTGGATATTTTCAACAGTTTTAAAGAAGCACCTTTTAGGTTTTCATCCAAAGTACTGTGTGCACGCGTGTGTGTAACCCAAACCCAGACCAAGACAAAAACTACTTAGAGACTTTGGACCGACTCTCCTGCTCTCTTTGCAAGTGGGGCTCGAGCCTTCACCCTCTCCAATTGTTTCTCTCTAAAAGTAGGGTCTGCGCTTACATGTCTACTCAACTCCTGTACAAGACGATGAATGCTGCCTTCCCTAGAGAAGGGCACATCCCAAGATTCAGCTTAAGGAATTATCCATCCTTCCAGAAGCACTCCCTCATCTAAATTGTGATCCCTTGCTCTGAGCTTTCTTTTTTCCTTTTGGGCAGTAAATTGATTTATTTTCCCATTAAATCTCAATGTCCCCAAAGGCTCAATTCCAGGTATGCTCTTCTTTCTGCTTCTTATTCTTTGAACAATGCTTTCCCTCCCCAGGATGTCAGTGAGTATGTATGGTCAGATTATTTTTAACTTAAAATTCTCAGCATAGTTTCTCCCCTGGAACCCAAATGGAGAGACTCTATGATGTCTCAGTGTCTTGAACTCCAGTGTCTTAAGACGTTTGAAGTGTGTTGTGTGTCTTATTGCTTTCTTTGTCCCCTGTCCATATTCCCTGCCATGACTGGTGCCACCGTGGGAAAAGAAGCCAGTCACCACATGCTCCTGTCCTGTATCTCCCTGCCATATCCAATCAGATATGACATCCCATATATTTCACTTTCTTCATTTCTTTCAAATCAAAATGCATCTTTTCTGGTTAAAAAGGAAAAGAAGATCTGAATATATTATTTCATTGCAAACTCATACATATTCTTTATCAAATACTAGAGAGTGTATAAAATAGTGCAGAAATGACCTCAGCTCTCCCCTGCAACAACTCGGATCCCAGAGTTAACCAATGCAAAGTGGCCACAGGACTGGAAAAGGTCAGCTTTTTTTCCCAATGCCAAAGAAAGGCAATGCCAAACAATGTTCAAACTACCGCACAATTACACTCATCTCACACGCTAGTAAAGTAATGCTCAAAATTCTCCAAACCGAGCTTCAGCAGTATGTGAACTGTGAACTTCCAGATGTTCCAGCTGGTTTTAGAAAAGGCAGAGGAACCAGAGATCAAATTGCCAACACTGGATCATCGAAAAAGCAAGAGAATTCTAGAAAAACATCCATTTCTACTTTATTGAGTATGCCAAAGCCTTTGACTGTGCGGATCACAATAAACTGTGGNTTCTGAAGCCCCCATGGTAGGTCCCCTCCTGTGCCAGTGGGCACTTTGCCCATACCTACCCACATGAAAGACAAAAACAGCAAGGTCCTGTCATTTTAAGTCTCCATCGCGGGAATGTGTGCAGCCAAATTAGTCAGGCAATGGTAGGTTCTGCTGTGGTAAGAAACACCCCTAAATCTCAGTGGCTTAACACACTCTTTTGCCAAAAGTCCATGGAGTCTGTCAGAGATCTGGGGTGCACCATCTGTAACACAAGACCACCTCGGGCCCCGCCACAGGGCAAGAGGTGGCCAGAGGCCCGCATACCAGCTCCTCTTTGCTTCAACCCGGAAGTACTTTACATTATTTCCATCTACTTTATTTTTTTAATTAATCGTTTGTTTACGTTTGGCTGAGCCGTGTCTTCGTTGCTTTGCTCGTGCCTTCTCTAGTGGCAGCAAGTCGGGGTTACTCTTCGCAGTTTGTGAGCTTCCCTTGTCGGGTGCACAGGCTGCAGGGCGTGTGAAATTCAGCAGTTCCAGTCTGTGGGCTCAGCAGTTGCAGCTCCCGGACTCTAGAGCGCAGGATCAGTAGTTGTGGCACACGGGCTTACTTGCTCTGCAGCCGGTGGATCTTCCCAGATCAGAGAGCGAACCCATGTCTCCTGCACTGGCAGATGGATTCTTACCCACCGTGCCACCAGAGGCGTCCCTGCTTCCACCTGCTTTAATCATGACTCCTTCCACGACCCTGCCTGGCCGTGAGCAAGCGGGAAGGGACCTGGGAACAAAGGAAGCCCTGTTCTCTGCCATGCTGACTTTTCCCCTCGAACATACAAAATGTGATGGAGTAAATTTGAAGATCCAATTGGTTTTACTCAAGGATTCAAGAGTTGGGCAGAATCTCATCCAGTAACTAGAAGAAAGCTCCAAGAGGCTATACAAAAATGCAAGGTTTTTACAGGTAGAAGGAGGGTGGGGCAAGGAAGCTATCAACAAAAGGGGGAAAATGACAAGGACCGTTTCAGGTCACCTTCCTTTGGGGGAAGGGCAAGAGCCTATGATGCAGGGAGCAGGGGTGGGTGGAGCGGGCCCAGGAGACAGGTTATGTCATTGGTTCTCACCAGAAAATTCCAGACTAGCCTATTAGGAATACATTCCCGAGGAAGGTCAAAATTGCAATTAGGGCAGAGATTAAATCTAGGTTGGATCTCAGGGGCTTTAGCACAAGTGTTGCCATTTTGGGCTTGTGGTTTCCTCTGTAACACTCCTAATCACCCCTTCCTCTCAATTCTGCCTTTGCCCCTTCTTCAGTCAACCCCAATACCATCCTTACTGCACCCTAGTTTTTCTAGCCCATGCCACCCCTCCCTTCCTCAGAGACCCAGGGGTTCCAAGTCTCTCTGTAACCAGAAAAGGTAGGGGTTCCCTGGAGAGAGACAACCAGGCATGGCTTTCTTGACAGAAAGGAAGCCATTGACAGTCTAAGCCATTTTGTGATCTAAGCCTGACCACAAGCCTCCTCCTTGAACAGATCTCAGTAGCAGTGATCTTAAGGGAAGAAAGGAATGCAGGAACAAATGAGATTGTCAGGCAAGAGAAGTAACAATAACAGAGACTCCCAGTTGTAAAAACTCCAGTTCCATTTCAGTGGCAAAGACTAGCCTGAAGGCTCAACCTGGAACCTAAGGGTGAGGATGTTGACCTTCTCTGACCCTCACGACTCCCACCAATTAAAGCTTGGATTCTGTCCACTGCTCAAGCTCTTTCATGAATATGCATGTACCCTTAGCTTACAACTGCCCCAGTTTTGCTGCTCAGGGAGATACCATTTTGAGAAAGATCCCCCATGTTCTCCTTACTTGCTGCAAGTAATAATAAATCCTTCTGTCTCCTGATCCTTGACTTGGTTGTGTCTTCTGCTCATCACCCACCAAGAGCTGAACTCAGATTTTGGGTAACAACTTCTGCCTCTTAATGACTATACCACCTCCAAGGACTTCTCTGAAGTCAAAAGCATTCTTGCCTTTGACCGTTGTTGCTGTCAAGAAGAGGGAGGGGAGAGTTTGGGTGCCATGGGGAGAAAAAGACGGACATTAGGAGTCCTCCAGATCAAAGCAGTTGGCATTTTCCCCAAAATATCTAAATAATCATTCCAACTTAACACTGTGAGGATTAGTACCTGGAAAGAAAAAAAACAAAACAATAACAATAACAAAAAACCTTTCTTAGCTCTGCATAAGCTCAACTGTATCAAGATCAAACTCATGTCCCTTGAGTCAGTGATGCTGTCTAACCATGTCCCTCTCTGCCTACCTCTTCTCCTGCCCTCCATCTTTCCCACCATCAAGGTCTCTTCCAATGAGATTGGCTCTTCGCATCAGGTGGCCCAAGTACTGGAGCTTCAACCTCAGCATCAGTCCTTCCAATGAATATTCAGGGTTGATTTCCTTTCGGATTGACTGGTTTGATCTCCTTGCAGTCCAAGGGACTCTCAAGAGTCCTCTCCAGCACATTCTCATTAGCTGTCTAGTTTATACACAGTAGAGTATTATGACATACATTGACTTTTTTATTTCAGTTGTTTAAAAAAAATCATATGTGTGCACTGGAAAGAAATCTTAGCAAAATATTATTAGTGTTTATACCTGTGCAGTGGGACTATATGTAATTTTTACTTTCTTCTTAACATAGAAATGTGACCCTTTTAATAGGGATGAAGGAGGGACTTTGTAAAAGAAAAAGCATTTATACAATTCCAAGGGATCTCTTTTCTACTCTTGCTTTCAGGATGACCAGGAGAAGTTGATTCCCAGAACAAACATCAAGTATTACAGTCATCACAAATTTGTTTTCTTGTGGGGAGACAGGAGCCTAGGACAGGGGGAAGGTTATATCACCAGAACTTAAAGTTGAAACCATCTATGCAATTTCTTTTCCTGCCCACCTAAAAAAATCTTCAGAGCCTAGCTGATACTGACGTTTCAACAGCAGCTAAAATTCCAATCATTTTCAACCAGAAATGTTGAGAAGAAAGCTGAAGAGGGAAAGAATCACCATCATCGCCCTTTCTTGGGCGGGCCCTCTCGGTTACTCGTGACTCTGACCACGGATAGGTCCCAGTGAAAGGACCAGTCTGTGTGTGAGGTTCTCAATGCATCCGCGGGAAACTTTGATAGTATTCTGGCCACAGGAACCAAGAGGGAGAAAACAGAACAGGGGAAGGATTCAGCTGCATTCTGCCCTCAGTTTGGTGTTGGCTGTTTCTTACATGAACAAACCTCCAATGCTGTCTAAGGTACTGGAGCTGCAGCTTCACCATCAGTCTTTCCTCCATGGAGGAAAAGTGCTACAGGATGGGCACATCAAGGACACGCCGAGGGCATTTCCTAAGGAGACAGGCTTGCTGCTGCTGCTGCTGCTGCTAAGTCGCTTTAGTCGTGTCCGTGGTTTAAAACAGAAAAAGCCAGTGTGACTTGACTGCAAGGGGCTCCTGGGTGATTCCCAATCACGTTTCCTGAACCACAGACTTCTGCTTCTTCTTGGTACAGTAAGTCCCCTACATGTGAGCCCTCAAGTTGCGAACTTTAATCTGGTGCCAGATGCATCTGGTGCCAGCAAGCAGCCAGAACCAGTGCCATCCCCATCAGGGTTTAGTTTCTGAGTCATGTTTGACTCTTTGCGACTCCATAGACTGTAGCCTGCCAGGTTCCTCTGTCTATGGGATTCTTGAGTCAAGAACACTGGAGTGGGTTGCCATTCCTTTCTCCAGGGGATATTCCCAACTCAGCGATCAAACTCAGGTCTCCTGCATTGAAGTCGGATTCTTTACCATCTGAGCCGTCATGAAAGCCCATTAGTGCCAGGCAGGAGTGACACTGCAGCTCGCCCGCCGTTTCCTGCTGCTGACGATCCTTCAGTGCTACTCTCTCCCACCTCCTCTCCCTCGTCCAGTCCGTTCATTCGATGCCAGACGCTGTACTGTATAACCATGCTTTTCTTGGTGCTGTACTGTGAGATTAAAAATGTTTATTTTTTGTGTTTTTTTTTTAATGTATTATTTGTGTGAAACGTATTACAAACCTATTACAGTATAGGTTATATAGCCCATTGTGTTAGTTTGGTATCTAAGGTAAACTTGGTGGACTTAACAAATAACTCATTGTGCTAGGAGGGTCTGGAGATGAAAAGAACCAACAACAATCAGTTATGTGACCCTGGGCAAAAGTCGAGAGAGATAGCCAGCCCCAGTTTCTCCATCTGTGAGATGGGAAGAATAGCAGCCCACAACATTACTGTCAGGCTTAAATAAGTACAATAAAAATTGTACACAAGTCAAGTACACAATAAAAATTGACTCCTTGATCAAATCTACGTACTTATATTTGTCTGAGAGGTTTATTTAAGGCACAGTTTCATTGCTATTTTTGAGCACTGGATGGCTTGGGTTTTGTTTTCTTTTTTTAATTACTCAAGAAAATGTGTCTAGAGCTTACTTTTCAGTGAACTATGATAGCAGAGCCCATTTGCACAAATGAATTCCTGGATCCATTTATCTGTGGGTTATTTTCCTAGCAGCCACTACAATCCCCGAAACACAGGAAATCTTGTTCACGGCTCACTTCTGGGTGACTTGACAGATGCTGGTTAAATATTTAGATATTTCCCTTTAAAGAAGAAAATGAGGCCACTTAAGTTGCTGAAATGTGGTCCTACCCTTCAAAGTCACATTTAAATGTCAAGGTTGTATTTGGCTTTCAGTGTTTTTAGAAAGGCCATAGTGATTTTATACTCATATTCTTTTCAAAGTCAGTGGAGAGGGTACCTACCCGTTCACAACTTTCCTATGCAGTTTCACAGCTTTGACTGTTCACTGTCAGATTCAAGTAATATCATTTCGTGTAAAGTAGAACTTCAAATTCTTCACTGACCAGAGAATGTAAATTGTCGAAACCACTACAGAAAACAGTATGGACAGTCTTCAAAAAACTAAAAATAGAGTTGCCATACTGCACCCATGCTAAGTCACTTCAGTCATGCCCAACTCTTTTGACACTATGGACTATAGCCAGCCAGGCTCCCCTGTCCACGGGATTTCCCAGGCAAGAACACTGGAGTGGGTTGTCATGCCCTCCTTCAGGCGATCTTCCAGACCCAGGGATCAAACCCACTTCTCTTATGCCTCCTGCATTGGCAGGCAGGTTCTTTACCACTAGAACTAAAACTGCCTGGGAAGCCCATATGATCCAGTGATTCCACTCCTGGGCATATATCCAGACAAAACTATAACTGAAAAAGACACAGGCACCTTGTGTTCATAGCAACACTATTTATAATAGTCAAGACATGGAAGCAACATAAATGCTCATCAATGGATGAATGGATAAAGAAAATGTGGTGTATACACACAACGGAATACTACTCAGCCATAAAGAAGAATGAAATCATGCCATTTGTAGCATCATGGATGGACCTAGAGCATAACAAGTGGAGCAAGTCAGAAACAGAAAGACAAATACCCCACGAGAGGAGTTACATGTGAGATCCAAAGTATGACACAAATGAGCTTATTGGTGAAAAAGAAACAGACTCACAGACAGAGAGAGCAGACGTGGGGCTGCCGAGGGGGAGGGCCGGGGAAGGGACGGATTGGGAGATTGCACCAGCATGGTGAATGGATACACGAGGTTCTACTGCAGAGTGCAGAGAACTATGCTCAGTATTCTGTGGTAAACCACAACCGACACTGCGCCACTTTGCCATAGAGCAGAAACTAACACAACATTGGAAGTCAACTCTACTTGAATAAAGTAAATGACAGCAAACAAATTCTTCACCAACCAAAGGAAACACAGTTAAAATCCAAGCAACTTTCCAATGAAGAATCGCTTTCTTTGAAGAGGCAAAGTGTCTGGTCTATGATTAGAAATGCACAAGAAGGTGAGAGGGCCAATGTCTGCAGATGTGACGCCAAAGTGGCAGCGTGAAATGGCCACTCACTCACCCTTCTCCATCAGTGAAGAGGCACTGCTGCGATGATGTGTTACATCCTGGGTATTTCCCCTTCTGAGATGGAAGAGACACAAAATCTTTCAAAGCTTAGAGACTCAGAGTCAGCTTCCCCAGTCTCGTCACTTGTCTGCTGGACCCAACTGCTGGAAGCAAGGAAAACAGCACCGGAGAAGGGACCAGGGATTCTCAGGCTGAGTTTCTGACACCCCTTCCTCCCTTGATGTGCAGAAGAGAACACACGTCAACCCTNGAGACACAAAATCTTTCAAAGCTTAGAGACTCAGAGTCAGCTTCCCCAGTCTCGTCACTTGTCTGCTGGACCCAACTGCTGGAAGCAAGGAAAACAGCACCGGAGAAGGGACCAGGGATTCTCAGGCTGAGTTTCTGACACCCCTTCCTCCCTTGATGTGCAGAAGAGAACACACGTCAACCCTCCATAGCTCGGAGGCGTCACAGGCAACATTTCATTACCAAGAGCACCATTTTGAAAGACTGCCTTATCAGGCTACTTCATGTCTTGCTGAAGGCTCAAGGCAACCCTGCTCTACTGATCTCTTGACAATTTCTTATTTTAAAAACAAAAAAAACACACCTGTATGGCAGCCAGAAACAGCCTGAGACTGACTGGCTTCCCAGTAAAAGCTGTGATCCACTTCAGGAGGTAGGATGATGAAATTTCCACCGCTGTCACATCTCAAATCTACCTGAATATGGACGTTTGAGAAGGGTAGAAGCAGGGCCGGTTTCCTCATTCACATCCTTTTATTGAATACAATAGGCTCAGACAGTAGAGAATCTGCCTGCAATGCAGGAGACTGGGGTTAGATCCCTAGATCGGGGGGAACTCCTCGAGGGGGAAATTGCTCCCCACTCCAGTATCCTTCCCTGGAGAATCCCATGAACAGAGGAGTCATTTCCCGCCCCTACAGGATTTAATCTCACCATTTCACTTTGGGAATAAAAGTCGCAGGACATAAACATATTTCTTCACCTGAATTAGATTATACTTTAAAAAAAACACAACAACAGTTTCTCGCCACTGCTGCACTGCAAAATGTCTGCTCCTCATTCGTGAGCAAAAAGCCTGCCTCAGAATGTGACTTCTTGAATATAGACAGTGTTCAGCTGGTCCATGGTTACTCATTTCATTCAATAAATATTATGGAGCACCCTCTCAGTGACAGGCCCTGGGCTGGGCTTACAGAAAGGAATGTCACAATCCTTGCCCTCAAAAAACTCACAGGGCTGTGGGGCTGTGATAGAAAGAAGGGACAGTGAAGACACACGGTGGGGAGGCCAGTTCTGCCCTGTCTTAAGGGCTTCCCAGATCCGCCAATCAATGCGGGAGACACAAGAGACAAGGATTCCATGTCTGGGTCGGGAAGATCCCCTGGAGGAGGAAACAGCAAGCCACTGCAGTGTTCTTGCCTGGGAAATCCCATGGACAGAGGAGCCTGGCAGGCTACAGTCCCTGGGGTCACAAATGTCGGACACGACTGAGCACACACACATCTCCCCCACTGCATTAGTGGCTTAGGGGAGTGTGTGCTCAGCCATTCACTCATCCCTGACTCCTTGTGACCCCATGGACTGTAGTCTGCCAGGCTCCTCTGTTGATGGGATTTTCCTAAGAGAACTCTGCCACTATAGGCGTGAGANTGAGCACACACACATCTCCTCCACTGCATTAGTGTCTTAGGGGAGTGTGTGCTCAGCCATTCACTCATCCCTGACTCCTTGTGACCCCATGGACTGTAGTCTGCCAGGCTCCTCTGTTGATGGGATTTTCCTAAGAGAACTCTGCCACTATAGGCGTGAGAGGAATCCTAACAAGTGGGTGAACTCTATGTTCATTTGTTCATCCTTCTTCCTGGAACAGTGAGGAAAGTGAAAAATGAATCGTGTCCGACTCCTTGCAACCCAATGGACTGTAGCCTATGAGTTTCTTCCATCCATGGGATTTTCCTGGCAAGAATACTGGAGTGGGTTGGCATTTCCTACTCCAGGTGATCTCCCTGACCCAGGGATCAAACCTGGGTCTCCCACATTGCAAGCAGATGCTTTTATCGTCTGAGCCACCAGGGAAGCTGGTATTGGAGGAAAAGAAGAGAGAACCCAGAAGCAAACCTACACAAAAGGACAAACTGAGCTTCCCAAAGGCACAGAAATGACTCAGCGGAGACAAACAACTTTTTCAACAAATGGTGCTGCCAGCTGGATATCCATAGACAAAAAAAAAAAAACCACAAACCAAAAAACAGTACCTTAGCATCAACCTCACACATTCTACTAAAAAAAAAGAAATTCAAATAGATCATAAACAAAAATGAAAAACATGAAAGCTCAAACTTTTTAGAAGAAAAAAAGGAGAAAATCTTTGCGATCTGTGGTTAGGCAAAGCACAGACAGGACATCAAAGAAGATAAGGTTGATAAACTGGACTTCATCACAGTTAACAACTTTTACTCTCTGAAAACACTGGTAAGAGAATAAAGAGATAAGCTACGTATTCGAAAATCACATATCTGACAAAGAGGACTTGTATCCAGAATATATCAGTTTAGTTCAGTCACTCAGCCATATCCGAATCTTTGGGATCCCACAGGCTGCAGCACGCCAGGCTTCCCTGTCCAGCACCAACTCCCAGAGCTTGCTCAAGCTCATGTCCATTGAGTCGGTGATGCCATCCAACCATCTCATCCTCTGTCATTCCCTTCTCCTCTTGCCTTCAATCTTTCCCAGCATCAGGATATTTAAAAATAAGTCCATTCTTCCCATCAGGTAGCCAAAGTATTGGAGTTTCAGCTTTAGCATCAGTCCTTCTAATGAATAGAAGGGCTATGAATGAATCTAATGAATCTAATGAATGAATCTAATGAATCTCCTTGCAGTCCAAGACTCTCAAGAGTCTTCTCCAACACCACAGTTCAAAAGCATCAGTTCTTCAGCACTCAACCTTCTTTATAATCCAACTCTCACATCTATACATGACCACTAGAAAAACCATAGCTTTGACTAGACGGATCTTTGTCAGCAAAGTAATGTCTCTGCTTTATAATACGCTGTCTAGGTTGGTCATAGCTTTTCTTTTTTTTTTTTTTTTATTGTTTGGTAGCTCTTTATTTATTTTATTTTATTTTTTTCATCTCAGGTGTACATGAGTTCCCAATCTTGAACCCCCCTCCCCACCTCCCACTCCACATCAACTCTCTGGATCATCCCCGTGCACCAGTCCCAAGCATCCTGTATCCTGAACCGAATATAGACCAACGATTCATTTCCCACACGACAGCACTCATGTTTCAGTGCCATTCTCCCAAACCTTCCCTCCCTTCCCTCTCCCTCAAAGTCCAAAAGTCCATTCCATGCATCTGTGTCTCTTTTGCTGTCTCGTGGTCATAGCTTTTCTTTCAAGGAGCAAGTGTCTTTTAATTTTATGGCTGCAATCACTATCTGCAGTGATTTTGGAGTCCAAGAAAATAAAGTCTCTCACTATTTCCATTGTTTCCCCATCTATTTG
>SJYA01000037.1:822186-832982 GCA_006410615.1 Neotragus moschatus | reverse complement strand
AATGGTGGTGTCATCTGCATATCTCAGGTTATTGATATTTCTCCTGGCAGTCTTGACTCCAGCTTGTGCTTCATCCAGCCCAGCATTTCACATGATGTATTCTGCATATAAGTTAAATAAGCAGGGTGACAACATACAGCCTTGACATACTCCCTTCCCTATTTGGAACCAGTCTGTTGTTCCATGTCCAGTTCTAACTGTTCCTTCCTGACCTGCATACAGACTTCTCAGGAGGCAGGTAAGGTGGGTCTGGTATTCCAATCTCTCAAAGAATTTTCCACCATTTTCTCTGATCTACACAGTCAAAAGCTTTGGCATAACCAATAAAGCAAAAGTAGATGTTTTTCTGGAATTCTCTTCCTTTTTTGATGATCCAACAGATGCTGACAATTTGATCTCTGGTTCTTCTGCCTTTTCTAAATCCAGCTTGAACATCTGGAATTTCATGATTCCCATACTTTTGTAGCCTGGCTTGTAGAATGTTGAGCATTACTTTGCTAGCATGTGAGATGAATACAGTTGTGCAGTAGTAGTTTGAACATTCTTTGGCATTGCTTTTCTTTGGGATTAGAATGAAAATGGACCTTTTCCAGTCCTGTGGCCACTGCTGAGTTTTCCAGATTTGCTGGCATATTGAGTGCAGCACTTTCACAGCATCATCTTTTAGGATTTGAAATAGCTCAACTGGAATTCCATCACTTCCACTAGCTTTGTTCATAGTGATGCTTCCTAAGGCCCACTTGACTTTGCCTTCCAGGATGTCTGGCTCTAGGTGAGTGATCACACCATCTTGCTTATCTGGGTCATGAAGATCTTTCTTGTATAGTTCTTCTGGGTATTCTTGCCACCTCTTCTTAACATCTTCTGCTTCTGTTAGGTCCATACCATTTCTGTCCATTATTGTGGTCATCTTTGCATGAAATGCTCCCTTGGTATCTCTAATTATCTTGAAGGGATCTCTAGTCTTTCCAATTCTATTATTTTCCTCTATTTTTTTTTTTTTGCATTGATTACTGAGGAAGGCTTTCTTGTCTCTCCTTGCTATTCTTTGGAACTCTGCATTCAAATGGGTATATCTTTCCTTTTCTCCTTTGCCTTTAGCTTTGCCTTTAGAATATATCAAGTAATCCCAAAACTTGGCAGGAAGAAAACAAACCCATTTTTTTTAGAAAAGTAAAACAGCTTAAACAGAAACACTTTACCAAAAAGTAACATGGGTTAAAAACAAGCACATGAACAGGTGTTCATCAGTAGTCCTTATGCAAACGCTAATCAAAGTGCCCACGAGGTACCACTGCACACCCGTTGCATGCCGAGTCATTTTAGTCATGTCAGATTCTTTGCAACCCCATGGACTGTAGCCTGCCAGGCTACTCCATCCATGAGATTTCCCAGGCAAGAGTACTGGAGTGGGTTGCCATTTTCTATCCAGAGGATCTTCCAGACCCAAGGATCGAGCCCATGTCTCTTTACATCTCCTGGCCTGCAGGTGGATTCTGTATCACTAGCGCCACTTGGGAAGCACACCTTTGTTTTTGTTCAGTCACTCAGTCATGTTTGACTCTTTGTGACCCCCTGGAGTGCAGTACACCAGGCTTCCCTGTCCTTCACCATCTCCTGGAGCTTGCTCAGACTCATGTCCATTGTGTTGGTTATGCTATCCAACCATCTCACAAAAGCACACCTATTAGAACAGCTAAAATTAAAAGTCTGACAATATCAAGTGCTGGTGAGGATGCCAAGAAAGCAAAACACCTAACTTTTTCTTATAAAGGTAAACATAAACTTACCATATAACCATGACCCAACAATCCCACTCTTAGGTGTTACCCAGAAGAAATGTTGATATTTGTCCACTCAAAGATCTGTATGCAAATGTTTCCCCAAGTTTTATTAATATCACTCAAAAACTGGAAACAATCCACATGCCCCTCCTCAGGTGACTCGGTAAACCATTTGCAGTGTATCCATACAATGGACCACCACCAGCAATGAAAAGGAGCAAACCGCTGTTTCCTGCAATAACATGGAGGATCTCAAAACCGTCATGTTAAGTGAAAAAAGGCAGACACTGAAGACTACACACTGTCTGACTTCCCTCACATAAAGCTCTACAACAAGGAGTCATAATGACAGAAAAAGAAATGCAGTTGCCAGGGGCCAGAGGTAAAAAGGAGACTGACTGCAAAAGGGCAGGTGAAAGAGACATTCTATACCATCATTGTAATTGTGCTCACATGACGTATCTGTTTGTCAAAACCCATCACATCATACACTAACTTTATTTTCCACTAATGTTATTATATGTAAATTCAGTTTAGACCATTTCAGTCACTCAGTCGTGTCCGACTCTGCAACCCCACAAACCGCAGCACACCAGGCCTCCCTGTCCATTACCAACTCCCAGAGTCTACCTAAACCTATGTCCATTGAGTCAGTGATGCCATCCAACCATCTCATCCTCCGTCATCCCCCTCTCTTCCTACCCTCAATCTTTCCCAGCATCACGGTCTTTTCCAATGAGTCAACTCTTCACATGAGGTGGCCAAAATATTGGAGTTGCAGCTTCAGCATCAGTCCTTCCAATGAACACCCAGGTCCGATCTCCTTTAGGATGGACTGGTTGGATCTCCTTGCAGTCCAAGGGACTCTCAAGAGTCTTCTCCANCATCATCTTTCAGGATTTGAAACAGCTCAACTGGAATTCATCACCTCCACTCACTTTGTTCGTAGTGATGCTTCCTAAGGCCCAGTTGATTTCACATTCTAGGATGTCTGGCTCCAGGTGAGTGATCACATCATCGTGATTATCTGGGTCATGAAGATTTTTTTGTACGTAAATTACAGCTCAATGAAGCTTACTTTAAAAAAAGAAATCAGCAAGAGGTAAAAACCCCTACTTGAAATCAAGAAAATTTGGAAAAGGCACAACAGTGGGAGAATTTGTTCTAGGAAATGTCAGCATATACTACAGCAGAAGTGAAAGCCACTCGGTCGTGTCCGACTCTTTGTGACCCTATGGTCTATACAGTCCATGGAATTCTCCAGGCCAGAATACTGGAGTTGATAGCCTTTCCCTTCTCCAGGGGATCTTCCTGACCCAGGGATCGAACCCAGGTCTCCTGCATTGCAGGCAGACGCTTTACCCTCTGAGCCACCAGGGAAGCCCACCATACCATAAGGTTATCACAGTTCTCAAAGTGTGCCATGGGCACAGGAATAGACAACAGATCACCTGACATAAAGAGTCCCAAAGCAGATCAGCATACATACTTGGTAAATAATTTAGGCAGCAATTTAAACTAGTGAGGAAAGAATGGACTATTGCATGAGTGGAGCCGAAATCTGGATTTAATTTGGAAAAAGAATCACCGTAGCTCTATAATTCATGACATTCTCAGAAGTAAAATCTTAATCGGTTACGTGATCAGTGACTTCATTACCTGTTAAGTGTTTGGGGAATCCACTTAGTGCTCTATGGCAGGGTCTTCCTGTAAATGAATTCTCCCAAACACTGACTGTAGTCACNAAATCTGGATTTAATTTGGAAAAAGAATCACCGTAGCTCTATAATTCATGACATTCTCAGAAGTAAAATCTTAATCGGTTACGTGATCAGTGACTTCATTACCTGTTAAGTGTTTGGGGAATCCACTTAGTGCTCTATGGCAGGGTCTTCCTGTAAATGAATTCTCCCAAACACTGACTGTAGTCACTTCTGCCTTCTAATGGAAGGTTGGCATCTTTTATCACAGTGGGAAAGGAAATATGTAAATTGTTCCCTTCCACCTACACAGACAAAGGAGAGAGAAAGAGCAAAGTGCCCACTGGCTCTTCTGAGATGCTGATGGGTGAAAGCCAAAGTAGATTTTAGCAGAGACACAGTGTTCCTTGGATGTACAGAGGAGGGGGTGAACTTAAAATGAACAAAGGGAGGACTTTCCCGGTGGTCCAGTGATTAAGAATCGCTGCCTTCCACCGCAGGGGACACAGGTTCGATCCCTGGTCAGGGGACTAAGATCCCACATGCCACAGGGCAACTAAGCCCATATACCACAAAACAAGGAGCCACTGCAATGAGAAGCCCGTGCTCCACAACTAGAGAGTAGCCCCTGCTCACTGCAACTAGAGAGAGCCTTTCGGCAGCAACAAAGACCCAGCATAGGCATAAAGAAATAAAATTTAAAAAAAATTGTTTTAATGAACAAATGAAAATTTTGCAAAAGTTCCTTCAAGGGCTTCCCAGGTGGTGCTAGTAGTAAAGAACCTACCTGCCAATGCAGGAAATGTAAAAGATGAGGGTTTGATCCCCGGGTCGGGAAGATCCCCTGGAGGAGGGCATGGCAACCCACTCCAGTGTTCTTGCCTGGAGAATTCCATGGACAGAGGAGCCTGGTGGGCTACAGCCCATAGGGTTGCAAAGACTCAGACACGACGGAAAGAACTTAACACAAACACACACTTCAAGTTGCACAACGTTCCTGCAACACAAGAGGATGCTGTGTCTTGGGAAGGAAGAGACCAGAGAGGGATCCCTGTCAGAGGTCTCGCCACAGGACTTCCAAAGGCAAGGAGCACCAGCTGCTGACGTTCAGTTGTTAAGTTCAGCTGATGTTCGGTGTCAAGCTGCTGGGGTCTTGCAGTGAGAATGCCCCCTCTGTCACGTCAAAGTTCTCACACCTGAATGTCTTGGGTGAGTGTCTTGGGGAAACAGCAGTGGGGAGGAGAAGCTTTTCTTCCCTGTTCGTATCCATTCCTTTCCTGAGCAGAAGTGATTAACAGCTTAATAGCTCAATTGTGCCCAACTCTTTGTGACCCCATGGACTGTAGCCTTCCCAGCTCCTCTGTCCATGGGATTCTCCAGGCAAGAATAGTGGAGTGGGTTGCCATGCCCGGAAAGAGTCGGCAGGCAGCATCACTCAGCCCACGGTGTTTATGTCTGGGACACACACCGTGTGGTCTGTTCTTAACCATCAGTTTTACAGGTCTGGCTCTAATTCTACGGTTTCTATTAGGAAATACGACTGCCCCAGGGGCTCACCCTCCTCTTTTTTTTTCTGATCATCAGATACTGCAGGATTCAGGCAAGGAGGAGAGGGTGTGGCTTATTGACCCCCCCAAACCCCAACAAGAAGTTTCTGAGTAATTTGCCCCACTCATCATTCAAGTGAACCATCAACCAACAGCAGGCTCACTGAGGAAATCTTCCTTCTCTTGGATTGTCTGACTCTCATTCTAAGTCATTTGCTTTGTCACCAGGGTCTCTGGCAGACTCCTTTTAGAGCCTTCTCTCTCAGTAGCCAGCCTTTGAGATTTCCAGGGCAGAATCTGGGGCTATGCAGGGGGACCCCAACAGAGTCAGCCAGAACTGAGCCAGGGAGATGGAGCAATCACTCACAGAGACAAGCAGGCTGTGCCTTTCTCTAAGACTGCTCCCCAAAACACAGGCTGCTTCAGCTTTGAAGGGCAGACGCTTACTTGTTTGGGTTTTGTTTGTTTGGGGAGGGTTGTGGGTTTTTTATATTTGTGTGTGTGTGTTGGGGGGGTCTTTCGTTTTTGTTTTGCAGAAGGAAAAAGAGATGGCTTGCTTTTGAACAAAAAAAGTCAGTCAGGCACGAGGAGGGTGCCTGGCTCCAGCCCAAGCCAAGACAATGGGAAACACCCCACGCTAAGCAAGCACACAACCTTCTCCACTGACTGGAGCCAACAGCGATTACTTACCCCTTACTTTGGCACTCTGCCCTTAAACAACACACAGCTTGGAATCATGGAATCCTCGGGTCATTGCGTCCACTCACCTCCACCTACCCGCCCCACTTCACATGAGATGCAGACTTGAAAGGTGACATCTCTTACCCCCTCAGAGACCAGCTGCACCACCCCAGACCCCAGCTCTTGAGTCTCATGCCTGCATCCTCCCCAGGTTGTTTCATGGCTCCAGGCGCCATCTCCCCCAGAGGAGGACGCACTCCAAGCTCCTTGATGACAGAGACCTAGGGCTTTGCAGGGAGAAGGGGAGAGGACCCACACTTGAAAAGAGACTTCTCTGTTCCCAGCCCTGACCTCAGGCTGCCACTAGAGCAGACAGTTGTGGGCATGTCTCCCAGCCAACCCCCTCCCCACTGCAAGGCTCTTTGCTGGAAGGCATTATGCAGTCTGGGCTAAACTTGTATACTACAAAAAGTTCATGCTGGACGTTCTAATCCCCAGGACCTCAGAATGCAACTGTGTTTAAATATAAAATCTTTAAAGAGGTAATTAGGGCTTCCTAAATGGTCTGGTGCTTCAGAATGCCTGCCAACGCAGGGGACACGGGTTCGATCCCTGGTCTGGGAAGATCCCACAGGCCATAGAGCAACGAAGCCCGTGTGCCACAACTTCTGAGCTTGCATGCTGCAACTGCAGAAGCCCTCGTGCCCTAGGGCCCGCTCACCACAACTAGGGAAATGCCTGTGCACAGTGGCAGAGGCCCAGGGCAGCCGGGAAGCCAGAGGCGATGAGAACTGAGACCCTCCATGGCGAGAAGACCCCCTCTGAGGGCCAAGGAGGGGGCCTCAGAAGAAACCACACCTGCAGACACCTCGACCTCAGACTCCCAGCTTCCAGGACTGAGGAAGTCCACTGCTGTGGTTTAGGACCCCCCATTCCTGGCCCCTGTCTGTGGTGCTTCCTTATGGCAGCCATTCCCTACCCTTCCCGTGCTTCTAGACCAGGCCCTGCCCACTTTGTTGTTGTTTAGTCACGAAGTCACGACTGGCTCTTTGCAACCCCATGGACTGAAGCACGTCGGGCTTCCCTGTCCTTTACTGTCTCCCAGAGTTTGCTCAAATTCATGTCCATTGAGTCAGTGATGTCATCCAACCATCTCATCCTTTGCTGCCCCCTTCCCTTCCAGGCAGGAGATGGCTCTCCCCATCAGGTGGACAAAGTATTGGAGCTTCAGCATCAGTCCTTCCAAAGAATATTCAGGGTTGATTTCCTTTAGGATGGACTGGCTGGATCTCCTTGCAGTCCAAGGGACTCTCAAGAGTCTTCTCTAACACCACAGTTCCAAAGCACCAATTCTTCACCATTCAGCCTTCTTTATGGTAGATCGTAGGTGCACAATAAAATCTTGTTACCTTAAACTGAACCCGTGGACTTAGGTCTCATTTGTAGACCAGAATGCAGACAAATACACAGCATGTTCACACAGTTGCAGCCCAAGGGAAATAAAANCCAAAGCACCAATTCTTCACCATTCAGCCTTCTTTATGGTAGATCGTAGGTGCACAATAAAATCTTGTTACCTTAAACTGAACCCGTGGACTTAGGTCTCATTTGTAGACCAGAATGCAGACAAATACACAGCATGTTCACACAGTTGGAGCCCAAGGGAAATAAAACTAGTATCAGAAATTCATTCATCTTTCTGCCCTTCTTCTTCATTCAGACCTAATGGGGTCAAATATCTTAACCCAGGCTCTCGATGGAATTCTCTGGTTCCCTCAGTAACAAGACACAGTTTTGGCCCCATGACTCTGTAAGTCCTCTCTAACGCTTCCCATATGTGTGATGTTTATTTAACCTATGGACCAGGGCAACTACTTCACCAGAAGAATTTCATATTCTCCAGAAATAAAAATCTGAACTCTGAGTCTCTCTCACTCCCTCCTCCTCCCCTCATTTGTCTTCTAGCAAAGGCTATAAACCACCCTTTGTTCAAGACAGTGAACCCGCCTCCCACCAGGCTTAGGAAGTTACAGAAGTCAAGAAACTAGGAAAAAAAAACAAAAAAAGATGAAGAAAGATCACAGCTGGCAAAGGGTTTCTGGGTTGTTTTTTTTTCTTCTTCTTTATAAAAATAAAATTACTTTTCCCCTCTGGCTTTGGAAGGCCCTCAAAATAAACCCAAGATCATTTGCTTAGCTGTGATTAACCTTCTCAGGCTGAGCCAGACTCCAGAGTTTGCTGGCAGAGAGAAGGGTGGTTTGTTAGGGCCCCGCCATCTTGCATTTCAACATGGCTGCCTGAAGTCTGGGTGGGGCCCCTGGCCGCTTACTACGGCCTCACGGAGCAATGCGGGGGCCGCTCGTTCTTCTCTGCCATTCTACAGACCTGAGGAGGGAGGCCGAGCGTGGGGGTCTGTTTTTTCTCCACTTCCATTCAGTACTTTGTACGTACAGAGCCCTGTATACCTACTATATTTCCTCGTCTCCCCAAAAATGGCTTGGAGGGATGAAGAAAAACTCAGCATAAAGGCAATTAAAAATCCCGAGCAGTCACTCATTGACCTCATTTGTGTTTCTCTCATACGGCAGCCATAACTGACTCCATCTTAGAGATGAAGATGAAGGGGAGACCCCAAGGAGCTTCCACCCTCAGCTAGGGAAAAACACCCCAACTTGTTGGTGAGAACTTACAGTGCTTATGTGGAGTTTTTATCTCGGCCTCTCAACCACCTCATTTCACAGAGGAAAACATCGAGGCTCAGAAGGTGGCTGAGTCCTGACAGGAAGGCAGAAGCTTCAGACTGGACGCTCTTTCCCTGGCGTTAGCCCCAGCCCATGAGCCAACCAACAGCTCACCAGCCTCCAACATTGAACCTAGCTGAGCCCTGAACCACACCCCAAGTATTTTTTTCACAAAATGAAAATATCTATACTGGGTTCCTTCCCACCCCTTACCTCTAAAATACACACTAACAAAAAAAGTTTTTAACGATACAGATGTTCTATACCAACCAAGCCTCTCTCTCTCTTTCCATAACAAATCCCTAAAGACAGCCAGTTATCTTCGGAGAGGTAAGTATGTGTAATTGGCATGCTGACCATCTCCCGTATTGACCCACTGGCTCTGGACCAGGCCACCCTGCTCTGATGTCCAGACTGCCGGGATCCCACAAGCCACCTCTTCTGTCCCCCAGGGGGCTCACAGGCAGTCCGCTGTCTTTCCTCTCCAAAGCTGGCAACCCCAGCGGAGGTCCAGAGGCGATCTCATGGCTTCCAGAAGGAGCCTTGCTGTCTATAGGTTGACTGCACCAGTCTAAAATCTAACTTCTCTCTAACCATCCAGACTCCCTGGCAGGATCATCTGCTAATACTCACCCCTCTCCCCGCTTTCTCAGCCCAGAAAGTCCAATAGAATTGTGAGCCCTGGAGTGGCAAAGAAGGGGACTTCCCCTGGGGGTCCAGCTGTGACAGTCCGCCCGCCAGTACAGGGGACATGGGTTCAATCCCTGGTCCGTGAAAATCCCACACGCCTCAGAGCAGCTAAGCCTGTGCACCGCTCCCACTGCGCCTGTGCTCCAGAGCCCGGGAGCCGCAGCTACTGAAGGAAAAACCAAAAAAAGGAAAGAAGGAGGAAGGCTTTCTAACCAATTTCCTCCAAAAGGAAATTTCCTCTTCAGGGGTTACAAAGTATCCCTGAGTCTTCCTTCTCTCACTGGGGTGAACAGCCTTGAGGAAAGTGTGTTCCTGGATGATTTCTGTGGTGCCTAAAAGTACCAGTTCAACTCACAATGTCTGTCTGTGTCTTTCTTATTTCTTCTTTTCTCCCATGCTCCCTCTCTTCAAGTTGTCTAACCTCCAATTCTTAGGTCACTAACCGTGACTCCCCTTAAGAAAGGACTCCCCTTAGGAAAACTGACGCAGCCACTATGGAGAACAGTAATTGGAATAGATACATATACTCCAGCGTTCATTGCAGCACTATTTACAATAGCCAGGACACAGAAACCCCTACATGCCCACCAAAAGAGGAACAGATAAAGAAGATACGGCACATATATACAATGGAATCTTAGCCACAACAAAGAATGGAAGAATGCCTTTTGCAGCAACACGGGTAGACCTAGAGATGATCACAGTGAAGTCAGTCAGACACAGAAAGACCAATATAATATGCTATCACTTAAATGTGGAAACTAAGCAAGTGTTACAAATGAACTTATTTACAAAACAGAAACACAGACACAGAGAACAAATTTATGGTTACCAAAGGGAAAAGGTGGGAGAGAGAAATTAGGAGTTCAGGCTTGGCAGATAGAAACCCATATATATAAAATCTGTGAACAACAAGGTCCTATTGTGTAGCACAGGGAACTATATCCAATATCTTATAATTAACTACAGTGGAAAAGAATATGAAAAAGGATGCATACTTATGTGTGCAAAACGGAATCACTTGGTTGTACACTAGAAACTAAGACAGCATTATAAATTAGCTACGCTTCAAATTAGAAAAACAAAAATGATTCCCCTTGAGCACTTTATTCTGGGATCTGGAAAGCTCAAAACAGAGACATAACCTTTAACCTCTTAACGTTTAAGAGGATAAACCCATGTTAGTCTGTCCCTCTGCTTATGATTTATCAGCAACCGAAAAAAATGCAGTCATCAAACAAAAATAGAAACTTGCTATTTGAAGGCAGTCCCCAAAGTTAGCTATTTACCTCAAACGAATGTCCCCTTCCAGACTCTATTTCCTGCAGGCAGGAGACTGTCTCTATGTGCACCAGGGATCAATTACTCCTGGACCCTTAGACGCATTCCTGTCACTGCTCATGGTCTACATTAGGACATTCCTTCTTATATTTATCAGGTAAGATAAGTCTTTCTTTACAAATAGCAAATAAACTAAAGAGTTTTACTAATAGGGCTCCTCTTCTTCCACAGCATCATCAAATGTTAATAGTTTAAAAGAAGTAGGGAACTTGAGCGCGGGCGGCTGCGGAGCCGGCTCACTTGAGCGCGGGCGGCTGCGGAGCCGGCTCACTTGAGCGCGGGCGGCTGCGGAGCCGGCTCACTTGAGCGCGG
>SJYA01000037.1:769898-808702 GCA_006410615.1 Neotragus moschatus | reverse complement strand
CTTCAGCATCAGTCTTTCAATAAGTATTCAGGGTTGATTTCCCTTAATATTGACTGATCTCTTTGCTATTCAAGGGACTTTCTGGAATCTTCTCCAGCACCATAGTTAGAAGGCATCAATTCTTCCGAGCTCTGCCTTCTTTATCCAGCTGTCACAACACTACATGGCCACTGGGAAGACCAGAGCCTTAACTGTACGGACCTTTGCTGCCAGAGTAATAAAAATTAGTGCAACAAATGAAATCAGTGTCCTTATAAGAGACCCTGGAAAGTTCTCTGACTCTCTCTCCACCACGTGAGGAAACAATAAGAAAACAGCTGTCTGCAACCTGGTAGAGGGTTCTCACCAGAACCCAGAGGGCTGCCCCTCTGATCTTAGACTTCCAACCTCCAGCACTGTGAGAAATAGATTTCTGTTGTTTATAAGCCACGCAGTTTGTGGTATTTTGTTATAGCAGCTCAAAGTAAGACATACTTTTTAAAGCTTTTAAGATTAGTTCATCCAGGACTGTCCTGGTAGCTCAGTGGTAAATATGCCTGCCAGTGTAGGAGACTTGGGTTCAACCCCTGATCTAGGAAGATTCCACATGTCCCAGAGCAACTAAGCCCATTCACCACAACTACTGAGCCTGTGCTCCAGAGCCTGGGAGCCACAAGCACTGAAGCTTGCACACCCTAGAACCTCTGGCTCCAAGAGTAGACCCCCTGGCTACAAGAGTAGCCACCTCAATGGGAGCCTGCCCACCACAGTTAGAGAATAGCTCCAGCTGCTCGTCACAACTAGGGAAAAGGCAGTGGAGCAACAAAGGCCCAGTGTAGCCAAAATAAATAAATAAAATAAAATAAATATCCATTAAAAAAAAAAAAAGATTACTCCATCAGGAAACCTCACCTGAATAAAGAACAAACATATGCTTATACCTAAGCTAAATATATTTAACACTATAAAAGGACTGCAGCCTTTTCAGTTTATCTTATCATTAGCTCACAACATATGGCAAACAGTTTATTTCTTTGAGAATAGCAATAACCATTTTTCATAAGCTTATTGATGTCCATTTTGAGTGAATTTCTTTACGGAAAATAGGATTAATCATAACCACAAGCTGTTTTCATGCTTATTGTGTTGGGATTTTCTCCCCCAGAAACCCTCTCAAAGGTAACTCATAATTACTACGGTCTTTACTGGATCACGTCACAAATCTGCTGACCGCGGTCACCCAAAGCGGTGCTCCCTTAGCAACAACCGAGACTGCCAAGCCTTTTCTGTTCGTTTCTGTTTGATTCCCTGTCACGTCTCCCTGAGTGGCTCTTCAAACCCTCCCATGTTACTCCATTTTTCTCTTCCACTCCCACTCGAACAGATCTCATCAGATGAACCAGATGAACCAGAATCTTCACCACTTGAGCCTAGCAGTTTTCAAACTGCATTAGCTGAGGGGATCTTTGTTCCAAAGCCTTCTTACCAAACAGCACAAAAGGCCGGTGATGTACACGCAGGTTGCCTGGGAAAGTTTATGATGTCTGTCATCCTGACCCAACCTTTAATTACTGAATCTCCCCCTTTCACCCTCTCATGTGCCTTGGTTTGGAAAATAAATGTTATAGTCTCATTTAAAAGGAGGGAAACTTGATGGTGGGAGCTTGAAGGTGTTCTGGTTGGGGACTGTTCTCTGCCCTTTTCTTTTCTGCATCTTGGCCCATGCTAATCCTACTCTCATTTAAGGGTAAAATTTCTTTCTTTTTCCTGTGAGAATTCGGACTCTGTCCCTTCTTTATTACTGGAAGATCAGTGATTCTCAGAACTGTAGTCCGTGTATATTTCAAATATGCTTTTAATTGCCGATCCACCAGTAGTTCAATGCAAACCCTCATTTCAGAGCTAGAGAAAATAAATGTGAATACAACCTTTCCTTGCAGCAATAAAACAAACACCAGGGCAGAACCAAAGTCCCTCATTCGCAGATCGTTTCACCCCATGCTGGTTCTTTTCAGAGCGACGTCAGGACCAGATTCTCCCAGGTTTCCCTTCAGAGTGAAGACACAGACAACAGCGGTTGCCTTGGAAACTCTGCCCGGTGAGCTGGCATCACGGGATCTCCTTCGCCTTACTCTGCGTCTGACATGCAACCCTGATTAATTTAAGTTCTGGCTGGCTAAAGGCTTTGCCAAGGGAACACAGTGAAAGGGGAAAGTGAACAGGACAAGCCAAAGTGAAATGACAATAGCAGGACATTTTTTTTTTTCACTGAAAGCAACTGAAGTAGTGACAAAAGAAATCAGTGATATGATTTAATAACTAAGATTCTCGATCAAATGTTGGTGACCAGAGATGCGGTTACGTGTTCACATGCCCATGTGTTAATTCTATTTAGGATCCTGTGAGCTGATTCAAGACTATCTTCAAGACGTGCCGCCTGCCAGCCACCGACGACTGTTCAGCAGCAGTCGCCAATGCGGGCTGTACTTCCCTTTAGTCTCTTTTGTGGTCCTGGATCTCTAAATGGCAGGATGTCGTCAGTGTCCATCAGGTTATAGATGCTTTGTACAATCCTATCTCAGCTATTGATCCAATTTTCCGAGTCAATGCTTAGTTAAAACAACACGACTTCAGATTGCTTTTACTAGAGTAATTAAAGGAAGAAACTTATAGGTCATTCTTCTGCAGTGCAGATCAGGCTCCCCTGGTAGCTTAGTTGATAGAGAATCTGCCTGCAATGTGGGAGACCCTGGATAAATCCCTGGGTTGGGAAGATTCCTCTGGAGAAGAAAATGGCAACCCACTCCAGTATTCTTGCCTGCAGGATTCCATGGACAGAGGAGCCTGGTGGGCTATAGTCCATGGGGTCACAAAGAGTCAGGCATGACTGAGCAACCAAGACTTTCTCTGTCTAGTCCAGCCTCCTCATTATATAGATGAGGAGAACAAAGCTGAGAGACAGAAGCCAGAGATGCAACCTGCTGTTAGATAGAGGCAGAGCAGGATTCGGACTCCAAGGCGCCAGGCTTCCCAGCCTGGTCCAACCCCACAGCACTATTTCCTGGCCTCAGTTACATTCCATTGAAGAAAATAATTTAATGCACGAGCATTTAAAAAAAAAAAAATCTGCTTCAACAAATGAAATTCTGACATAAAATGGGATTATCTAAATTTAAGATTCTAAAAAATGTTTTAACCTGAATAAAATGCTTTTGATGCCTCCTTCTATAAAGAAATAACTGTTCTTGTTGTTTAGTCACCAAGTCAGTCCAGTTCAGTTGCTCAGTCGTGTCTGACTCTTTGTGACCCCATGGACTGCAGCACACCAGGCCTCCCTGTCCATCACCAACTCTCACAGTTTACTCAAACTCATGTCCATTGAGTCAGTGATGCCAAGTCGCTAAGTCAAGTCTGACTCTTTTCCACCCAATGGACTGTGGCCCACCAGGCTCCTCTGTCCATGGGATTTCCCCCAGCAGGAATACTGGAGTGGTTTCCATTTCCTCCTCCAGAGGATCTTCCCGACCCAGGGGTCAAATCCGCATTTCCTGCACTGCCAGGGGGAAGCTTTACCGTCTGAGCCACCAGGGAGTATAACAGTGTTCTTTAGTATTTCCCAAGGAATAAACAGCAGTGATCCAGGCAAGGATTCCGGGGAAGCCATGTGAGTCAGACACTTGAGCCAGGTAATGGGAAACGTGCTTCCTCGGGGGAGGCTGATGCCCCTCTTGGCAAGTTTAAAGGCAACTGGCAAGCACAGCCTTAAGGACTGGGGGAGGGGACTTAGTAATGAACCTGAGTCATGGAAACATCAGAAATGACTGCAAGAGAAAGCATAATTAACTTCCCTGTGTGAAAATGTAAATCTCTTGGGGAAGGCTTGTGGGCGTGTAGGTGTAGACAGTTTCAGAATGAATACTGAGTAACCCAAGCCCTTGGCACTGGTCCGGGGCGGGGGCTGGTGGGGAGAGACTTTGATCTTATTTTAATTAATGAGCTCGGTTACAAGCACGGAGAGGGGAGACTCCAAGTTGAGATGGAGCAGCCTATGTCTGGGAGGGGGCTTCTGCCGCAGCTCTTGACTGGTTGTGACCAGGCTGGATGTGGGGAGTATTTACACGGTGAAATGCGCCCCCTTGTGGTCTGATTAAGAAAAATCCAACTCAAAAGCAGAAGAGTACTAACCTACCCACTCTACAAGTGTTAAAGGAGGTGCTGAGAACACAACGGTGGTGTTCGGGGTCATTAATGATGACCCTGATCATGATCAAACAGAGGAGCGCATGAAAGGGGTGTTCACTAACTCCGCCCTCCAAGCAGCACAGCTCCAGTGTGAACGTGTGAGCAGATCTCCGGGGTCTTGTTAAATTCAGAGAAGACCTGGCAGGATCTAGGAGGTAACGCCCACACTGTGAGCACCAAGGTCTCGTGGGAAGGCCTCTGGGTAAGCCAGGGAAGTTCCATCAGAGCCCTGCACTGCAGGGCCCACAGGCACCTGGGGCCTTCCCCCTCCAAACACTAAGGAACAACCACTTTCCTTTTGCTTCTTCAAGCTCAAGAGCCTCTCTCCTCAAGCTTTGAGAGATCCTTTCCTCCCCACAAAAAAGTTTAAGAAGGCAAAGCCACTGACACCTTCCTGCTATCAAATACCTTCTTGCCAAAGGAAGCAGCAATCTCAGGTTGCCATAGGCCCATGCTTCGTGGATTTCCACATTATAATAAGAGTTGTGGTTTTCTTTCACGGCTTTCCCGATGGCTGGAAGCAGCACGATGTTTCCGAAGCTGTTCATTTCCACACATCCTCTTGCATATTTGAGCATGGCTTGTAAGTTTATCTGCTCGGCTCCCCCCCGCCACACAATGACTGCACACGTGTGGCCCGTTTTCATCTTGCTTCAGGTGGTAGAGTGGCATCCACATCCCACTCCCAATTCCAAGAATTCATTGTATTTGGTTAGAAAGAAAAAAAGATGTGAAGTATTTTTAACTTGATGTAGGAGGGGGAAAATGGAACAGGTAAGACAGTGGAGTGATCACAGGTGGGTAATTACACATGTAAATGAGTTGTTTGGTAATTCTCCCTTGAATTCCTATTTACATTGGTTAACACTGAATTCTAATCCTACCCCACCACTGCATTTTGGGATAGTTTCTTTTTAGTCTTATATGTCAATTCTGAAATATTAAAAGCAATTTAGAATGCTTGGGTATAAATTTTTCTCCAGCTTAGACGTTTTTCACACTTTTCCATTTATCATCGTAGTTATACAAAGTAGACAAGATTAAAATGACACATTAAAATTCTGACCTTATTTGACAAGTATTAATTACCTCCAGCATATAAGGTCTCACAACATGTTGAGTCTTTGGCGGAGGGTGGGGGGAACTCATTTTGCAGGAAAGTTTCCTACAAAATTACATGAAATGAGGCAAGAACATCCTGAAGTAATTTAGGAATGATGAGGTGGAAGCAGGTACCTCTGGCTGAGAAATCAGCAAGGTCTTCCTGGAAGAAGTGGCATTTGAGCAGGACCTTGAAAAACAGTGAGAACTGTATATACAGAAAAGGCCTGGGGTGAGATACACAGTGTTGACAAAAGCTCAGAGTCCTGGGTAAGAGACAGGGGAACTAGAGCTAGGAAGTCATCTGGGGCCAGATCAGGGGACATGGAGTCTCAGATTAAGACAGTGGGGTTTCCGTGTACACCCGTGGCAGATTCATGTTGATGTATGGCAAAACCAATACAATATTGTAAAGTAAAAAAAAATAATAATATAAAATAATAAAAATAAATAAATAATAAAAAGAACCAAAAAAGAGAGAGAGAGAGCGCCGCGTTCTGCTTGTGCTTTGGGGAAATGCGGAACAGAAGATTCATTTGACAATGGTGTGTTCACTGGATCGAGGGGTGAGAATTAAAGTAGGAAGACCAACTAAGCAATAACTCGGGCAAGAAACAAGGAAGCCTGAACAAGGATGAATGGCAAGGAAGAAATGGGCAGGGGGAGGAAAGAAGAGGCTTTGGGAAGGAAGACAGGGGACCTTACGATTTACTGGAGGCGAGGCAAAGAATGGGGAAGAGGTCACGGGCCTCTGGCGTTTCGTGGCCAAGACACAAAGACGATGTCACTGAGAACTCAGGAGGCACAGGCAGGGAACAGGGGTGTGCAGTGAGGCCCTGAGAGGAAACCATCCGCATCCAGTAGAGGAGACACTCGGCACGCACCTAGAGGACATAGGCCGGGGCCACAGGGCTGCAGGTGCTGGGGAATTCAGAACTGGGTGGGTCTGGGGAGACGGCTTAGGGCCGCAGGAGTCAGAGACCCAGTGCCAGCCACTGAAGTCATGGCAGGCAGGCAGCAGCCAAGAGAGGTGGGAGAGAGAAACAATGTCACGGGCATAAGGAGGGGAGGCGGGAGGAAGGAGAGCCGCCAGGAAGGGCAGCAGGGAGGGTCAGATACCATTAAGGATATGGATTTGGTTTTTGGTCTGACAAAAACATCCACACACACACACACCCAAACAGACATAATGAAGCCCAATATCCACTCAAGGCACCTATTTCCTGGTGGCTCAGCTGGTCAAGAATCTGCCTGCAATGCGGGAGACCCAGGTTCAGTCCCTCAGCTGGGAAGATCCCCTGGAGGGCATGGCAACCCAGTCTTCTTGCCTGGAGAATCCCATGGACAGAGGAGCCTGGTGGGCCACGGCCCATAGAGTCGCAAAGTGTTGGCTGTGACTGAGTGACTAATCACACACTAATCACCATTTAAAGGTGATCAGTGATCAAGCTATGCCCACGTGCCCTCTTGCTGTACAGTTACCTTGCTGAAATATTTTACAGCAAATCCCTCATAGCATTGCACCCCTGCCTCTTTCATCAATTGAAAAGAGAACTTTAAAGGGGAGGACAGTTTTAAATTATTGGAAGCCTTAGGGGTTTCAGGCAGACAGTGACACTTCGTTGCACCTCCTCGGTGGCCTTCAAGAGAGAGGATTCAGTAGTCCCCAGAGTGGAAGACCACAGCAGGTGGAGTGGATACAGTTCCAGGTAGGTCAGGTCCGGGGACAACTGTCACCAAGAAGAGACCTAAGCATGCTCGAGAGGGTGAACAAAGGCTGATGATGTGGGGAAATAGCTGCGTTGACGCAGCAGCACTCACTCGCTCCACTGACTTGTTAAATGAGCATTTACCATGAGTCTGCATTTCTGCAGCACAAGGTGAAAGAGGGATAAAATTGCTGCCCTCGTGGAGCTAACACTCCAATGGGGAGACAGCCATTAAACACACAGGGATAAAATATGTTCATTGTGTTAAGCGCAGTAAAGTAGAATCAATGGTACAAGGGAGGTGGCTGCAAGGGAGACTCAGAATGGCCTGCAGAGCTGAGAGCTTGAAACAGGCCAGCCAGCAGCTCTGGGCTGAGGGAAGAGGCCGGGAGATACGGCAGCCAGAGGATCTCAAAACAGGGATGAAGAAAGGGAAGGAAACTCATGTCAAGGGGGCTCAATCCGCTTTAATTATAGAAAAAAAAAAATTCGGGGGTAGGGAGCTCATGACTCTAAAAACTTATTTGGCTGCCCTGAGCAGCATGTGGGATCTAGTTCCACGGCCAGGGATCGAACCTGTGTCCCCTGCAGAGTGCGGAGTCCTAATCGCTGGACCACGGGGCAAGTCCGGAGAAGCTCATGGCTCCTCAACATCTCTGGACACTAACTAGGACTTTTAGTACCATAGCTTTCCTTCACGTGTTTTCTGCTAAGAAGCAAGGAAGCACCCCCCCCACCAAATGCACTGTGTACAGAGGAGGCAGCAGTGCACAGAAGGAAAACCCTTGGCTCCATTCACCAGCTGAGCAGGGGAATCCATTTCACTTCCGTTGAGTCTCAGCTTCTGCATCTGTAAAAGGGGAAGAAGGCTTTCCATGAGAGATGGTTTTCGGAGGATGGAGTGAGACGAGCTAGGTGGAGCTCCAAGCACGGCAAATGATTACACAGTAACCAATTACTCCACGCCAAGAACAAAAAGGTTACCCAGCCCAGGCAAGGCCAATGTGCCTGTCAAAAGTAAGCCATCTGTCCCCTTCAGGAAATACCGTTTGATGGCTTCAAAATTACAACACTCTTGCATTTGCTTTGGAAGATGTTATTCAAACACACATCTTGTAGTTGTTCAGTCGCTCAGTCATGTCTGACTCTTTGCAACCCCATGAATAGTAGCCCACCAGGCTCCTCGGTCCATGGGATTCTCCAGGCAATACCGAAGTGGGTTGCCATGCCCTTCTCCAGGGAATCTTCCTGACCCAGGGATCAAACCTTCATCTCCTGCACTGGCAGGGGAGTTCTCTACTGCTGAGCCACCAGGGAACCCCATTTACTTTTCTGCAATTTCTGATTCTAAAGTCTTCAAAACTACAAGCTTGCAGCTCCCGAGACAGGAAGGTAAAAGTGTTAAAAAGAACTAAATTACCCTCAAGTCTTCCAAGTCAGCTCCTGGATTCTCATTTCCCTCGTTTATCTCTGATTTCCTTTCAGCTTACGAGTTATAAGGTTGAAAGGACCCTTGAGAGATTCCTTTGTCCATCTCTCTGCCATAAAATTAAATAGAGGATCTAGAAATCATGGTAGTAATTGTTTAGGGGGAAAAAGTTACAGAGTTAATTTAATTCTGTCAAGCTCGTAGAGGTCAGTAGGAGCTAATTCTGAACGAAATGAGGCCAGTTCTCTTCGAAATCACATTTGGGCCAATAAAACTCCAGACTCCAGTACATCACTTCCTCAGATCCCCTCACTTCACACTGCCTCCCAGATTAGTATAACAAGATTTTAGACAAGTGTAAACACTCCAAAGAGACTACAGTTATGTAGATTGGCCTTGACTGCACCTGGACCATCGTGAACAGAGGCCTGGATAATAAAACATCCTGCAGACAGAACTTAGCTCTCACTAAACAAAATTAACCATTGGTATCCAGAACATTCAAAAGTGATTGCAGATGAACTATCTCTGCTTGTTCACAGGTAAGCAACTGTCCAGTTATTTAATTCAGGAAGAACAAAAACAGATGTGTGTAACAGTCACTATTTATGTCATCTTAAGTCGCTTAAGGTATTTTGCTTTTTTCCTCAGAAGAGGTGAAGACCTTGACAGTCCAATCACTAAAGTCCAAAAGACAGCGTTTAATATTTATTAAATGAAAAGCTCTCAGGACTTGGTCTTCCGAGTGTTGAATACAGAAGTCAATTTCTCTTCTCAAACTTTAAGTCAAACAGTAGAGAGGGAGGTCCAAAATATACAGTAATATTCCGGGAAAGCAGCTCTCAGGAAATAATCCTGCCTTTTAGCAATTGCAGATTTCTCTGGTATAAATACTCCTACATGCATGTTAAGTTCCTTCAGTACTGTCTGAGTCTTTGTGACCCCATGGACTGTGGCCTGCCAGGCTCCTCTCTTCGTGTCTTCTCCAGGAAAGAATACTGGAATGGGTGGCCATTTCCTTCTCCAGGGGATCTTCCCACCCAGCGGCTGAACCTACCTCTCTAACATCTCTTCCAATGGCAGGAGGGCTCTTTTACAACTAGTGCCACCTGGGTGCAAGGAATCGGAACCAGCTGGGGGCCTGAATTTATCTGGGCTCACTGTCCACACCATCAGTGCCCTGCTTTCCTCTGGCAGTGAGACCTAAGCCAAGAAGACTAGGAAGTCAGGATCTTGGAGGGAAAGTCCCCACGACAGTGTGTTTTGATTTCATTGCTAATTCTCAAAGGCTAAACTTTAGGGATCTTCTCACATTTGGTCCTGCTCATTCCCAATACCTGGAATGTTCCTCTTGCTTGCATCTGTGCTCCTAGTCCTGGCCAGTTTGAAGTTGCCAAGGACTGAACGGACAGTTCACAAATTCCTGAAATTCTAACCACTGGCTGGCTGCTCATGTGCATCCTGCAGTTAGACAAAGAGACAACTAGATGAAGACTTCTTTCACGCCTTCTCTCCTATCTGACAAGTAAACTAAGCTGTTAAGCCACTAAAAAGTACGAATTTCATACCAAAGGATCACATTTAAACAAGTTTGAAAATAGATGCCTTCATCCTAGGTAGTCATTAAAAATGGGGTTACAAAAGAACGTTTAATGACGCAGAAATGTTTATGAAATATTTTTAGTAAAAACAGTATGTCCAGAACAACTCTAAATTTGTATATAAAATGACAACAGGAATATAATTCCACAAAGTAGTGGTGAAATTGTGTGTGGGTTTTATTTTGCTCTTTGTGCTATGTTTCCTTTTCAAATTTTCTACAGTGTTCATGCATTTGTAATTACAGAATGAACTTAATCCAGTGTCACTGTATTTATTTTAAATACTGTGTTTCAGATTTCTTTTTTTCTTTTGAATTACTTGCTCAGTTGTGTCTGACTCTTTCCGATCTCATGGGCTATAGCCCACCAGGCTCCTCTGTCCATGGAATTCTTCAGGCAAGAATACTCGAGTGGGTGGACATTCCCTTCTCCAGGGGATCTCCCCGACCCAGGGGTCAAACTCGGATCTCCTGCATTGCAGGCAGATTCTTTGCTTCTGAGGCACCAAGACATCCAAACAATCCGACTAGAAGTAAGACTGACGAGAAGACCGAATCAGATCAAATTAAACAAGGCTACACCTTTGTCATTTATTTTTGTGATGCTTTACTGTTTTCAAAGTACCACATAAGCACTACTTTATCTGTGATGCAAGAAAAGCAGGTTATCACAGCTCATTCTACAGATAAGAAAACAGAGGCTCAAAACGGGTAAAAGATTGGCCCAAGGTCACAAGGCTAATAGAGCAATTGAGGCGGGGTTCTCTGGCCTGGGGTTGACCACCCCTGAGATTCCCTCAAAAGCTCATCACGTTGGTCACCACGGCCCCTCTCAAGTAGTTCCTACCGAACACCTAGACCCAGCTCTGCAAGGAGGAACTCTCATTTTGCCCATTTTTAATGCCCCAAGCCTGACTAGAATCACCCAGGTAGGACACACTCCATCTAGACATCAATCCTACACAAGTAATACCCATCACAGCCTCGTAAAACTGGAAACTTGTGAACATAACAGGAGGGCTTGCTGACAACAGCAGAACCCACACTCTGGGATGAAAACCATGTACACTGTTCTAGACACATGCATTCACAACAGTCTATAAAGAGGTCCTATACTAGTTTCCAGAGGTTCTCCCTAAAGAACCGGGGAGCACCCTTTCACGAGGATCGGCTAAAGAAACAAATTCTGGTTAGATCCTATCTGAAGCCTCTTTGTTGGGGTCCTGTGCAATTCAGGCTGCACTGTTTCTTGCTCCAGGATCCTCACTCCTGCTCATGGGCAGTGGTAACCAGAAACAATAGCACAGTCACAAGGAGTAGGAACCAGGCCTGATTGTTGATTTTAGTATGTGGCTACATAGGGCTACTTGCCCTATGTAGCCCAGTGAGCCATCAGGCAAAGCCTAAAACATCTCTAAGCCTGAAGTCACTAGGCTTCAGAGAAATGGGTGGTTGGTTTCAGCAGAGGCTGACCCAGAGTGAGAGGACAGGCCCTCTCCTCCAAAGTGCCACAGGGCAGCCCGTGGAGGACAAGGCTGTCCCACATGGACCTGTCGAGTAGGCAGTGTGGGAGTCTCAGAGCTCTCTTCCCCACGGTGATAGTAAGCCCACTTTTTCAGCGACATCACAGAGGCCAAAGACACAGACTGTGGCTTACACGCAGACACGACTGTTTCCTGGGATTTGCTTTCAGATGCTTCAACAAAGACTGTGTGATAAATGTGTGTGAGCTCTCCACCCACATGGTTTAAGCTAACTTCGTCTGAAGGACCTTCACTGGAAATAAAACTCCAAGCACAGACAGTGTACAGGGAAATGCTAATCAAAGGCCCAAACTGCCACAAAGGCACTTGGGCTGTTTATTTCCTGAACCACAAGAGAGGCTTGGTTAGCACTGTTGGATATTAGAAACTACTTTGCATTGGTGAAATGAGTTGTTTTCAAGGTGTATGGATTGGCTAGAAATTGTAGCCCAGGATGAACAGGGTAAAAGGATTAAGGAGCCAAGCTGGAATGGCCCTGAAAGTGAGTGGAGAATACTGTCACCGGTGCGACTAGAAAGTCAGCTGAATCTCTCGGTTAAAATAACTCTCCCATCTGTTCTAAGTGAACTTTCACACGAGTGCCACCGAAACACCTACAATGACAGACCCTGGGGACCTCGTCAAGCTTACTGAGGCAGGTGACTGTTGCCAGCAAGTGTTGAGAAGAGACCTGGACAGCTCACTAACTTCAAATGATTAGAGGCTGCAGACAATCTCCGAAAAAGAACTTAGTAATTGTGAATGATCAATGATCAAGTCAATTTGACTTAGGACCTTTTGCCATGACAACCTGAGGTATTCTTGGAAATAATTAGGGAGGTTCTGCGCAGAAATTGAGTTAAGTTACTCAAACACACTGAGTACTAATGTTAGGTAGCCTCATTTATACTCAAAAACAGAGTAGGGGCTGGGGAAATTTGGGGTTACCTTTAGAGTCCTGAGCAGGACCCCTTACATTGCCATGCCCAGTAAATGTGTGGTATTTAATGACAGCTTATTTCTGAGCTCACTTAAACTGTTTCATAAAAATCAACTGTAAACCACTTTGCTTTCATCTTTATTTTCCCCCTCATTATAAAAATAACAGGTGCTTACTAGACGTCTTACCTTATGAAACTGAAAACTCTCCCAGAACCCCACCCTTGGGAATGATTCCTACTCTCTTTGGTAGCTATGCTGCCAGATTATGGGGCATATGGTAGCTAACAAGGCTTCCCTGATGGCTCAGCAGGCAAAGCATCCCCCTGCAATACAGGAGACACAGGTTTGATTCCTGGAGAAGGAAACGGCACCCTACTCCAGCAGTCTTGCCTGCAAAACCCCATGGGCAGAGCAGCCTGGAGGGCTACAGTCCACGGGGCTGCAACGTCCAACACGACTGAGCGGCTAGGCAAGCACGCGGAGTAAATACACAGGACCAAACGGAATCCAACCACCCACAGGATACACGCTCATCTACTCTCGGGCAAGGTTTCAGAGTTCTGACAAATGCTTCAACCGACCAGTTTCTCCAGAAAGCTGCGTTCACTAGTGTTCAAAGAAGAGTCAACCACCAGTAGATGGAAACACCTCTAAGATTTTCTAAGCACTCAATATTAAACAGTGCTCAAACTATTACAAGTGAAATATAGTTAAGAAATAGGAAAAAAAAAATAATGAATCTGGTACAGAGAATAAAGTTAAAAAATAGGAAATAACGAATCCAGTACAGAGGAGAAAACCATTCAAAAAATTATAGCAGTTTGTTATCAAAACAACAACTCTTAAATTCCAGCAATTATCATGACTTTAAAACTGGAGTTTAGGAAACAATCACCTCTTTACCATCAAACACAGCCAGAAAAGTTCTACAGTTCTTCTCATGAGACCAGCTGATCAGTACAAGAGGATACAACGTACATGACCGTACATGACCGTTTCCAGCTCTTTCAGTTCTAAATGAAGTATATTATAACAAGAATTGCTACATATGAAAGAACTCTCCAGCAGCAGAGGACTGCAGAATGTGGGCCTTGGAACCAATTCAGCTTTTACAACTGGTAAAGGACAGTTTTGATTCGACCTCCCAAAGCTTTGTTTCCAAGGCTTTCAAAACATCTTCCATCTATCGAATGGAAAAAATAGAAAAAAACACATGATTAAAATCATACATGGTTAAATATGATTTAAATGTTGATCATTAATGTAATTTCTGCTATGTTATACATTATACATATCTGTGTTTATTTAATGGAATTTTGTTTAAATAAGACATAAGGCTATTAATAGTAGTTCTCAACCTCTGATCCATAGCTTTTACATTTATTCACCACTATCTTGCCTGTGACAGGATGTTAACATTCAAAAGCAAGGCTGTTTTCACCATGAAAATCAAATCAAATCAAATACTGATTTAAAGATATATTTCTATTTTAATAGTTTTAGAATACATACGGCTTTGATTTAGCATGGAATGTCTTTACAATTTTTTCCATAAAGTTTTGGCTTAATTTGTAGCTTGGTTCCCAGTAAATCAACTTTACTAACAACTGAAATAAAATAAGCACTCTCTCACCACGAATGCTGAGATCAAAAGAGAAGACACAATTAAGAATTATTCATGGAGCAGCACTTGGTCATTGACTGGAAGTTGTTTATACAAAGACACAAAAAGTGCAAAACAAAATTACCTCCTTTAGAGATTTTTCTATTTCAACTCTACTTTCAAGATTAAAAAGCTCTTTGTCTTCTGACACAATTTGCTTTTCAGATGACCCTAAAACATAACTGAAGCATAGTACAATACAAAGTTAAAATAAGAGAAGGGAGTAAATATAAAGTTTACATTGATAACATTAAAACTCAAAGTATATTGAAGTATATATTAGTACCGAGTAAACACATAAAACAATTACTTTGTTAATAGAAACCTACAAAGGAAGCTGAACTACATGAAATCACGTTTTTCTCACGTTTTTGTCCAAGAGCTCTACATATTTCTCAATGCTATAAATATTTCGTTACTGGGAATAAAACTGGCTCTTTAGTAAGCTGGGTGGTACAACAGTAACGTATCCTGAAGAAACCACTGTTTTATATAACTTTTCAAGAACATGTGCATTTTCAAGTTTTGCCTTTTAGTATGTAATCTGTAGCGTCAATTGTCGATTACCTAGATTTCGGCAACTTCAGTTATTTTATAACTCATGTTTTGCTCCGCTCTCTGAGGTGATGACATGCTACAGTCTGAAAATACAACTAGCCTAGCAATGGAAGAGAACAAGCCCAGCTCTGGCAACCAAATAAATCTAAACAGTAGAGAAGGTGCTGCTATTTCTTCAAAAAAAAGAAAAAAAACATAAAAAACCTTCATTCATTTGTATTTCTTTAGAGTCTTTCACCACATGTAACAACTTCAGTATGTCACTTCTGTTAAATATAAACAGTCTTCTGTTGGAAACCCAAGATTAATTGATTAAATTTCTAAAAATGTCACCAGAGGAAAAATTAGAGAAGGCAGTTAATATCTTATTTAGAAAAGAAAAATGAGATGGGGGAAAATTAAATGGCACTGATTAATTTATAATGCTGTAAATAAACATTACAGAAGGCATCCATTTCTAAAACACACCTGGTTCCCTGTCATTTAAATTCTGCCCTATGAGGTAACTTTTCCTTAAATTCAACTGCTGGGGAAAGAACAGCTTCGATACTAGGATCCTCTATGCAGAAATCTTGCACATATTTTCTCTTATACAGATATGGATCGTTTTTAAAGTTCCGTACCAACCATACTTGTTTAAGATTTCATGAAGTTCATACTTGTACTCTCCCCTACATAATTTTCACAAATCTTGGTAAAATTCCCATGGAGATTAAGGGAGGAGTTGTTTGGACAAGAGTCTTCTATTTACATATTAAAACCAAAGCAGATCTGATCTCTCCCCAGGTGGGCCTGCATGCTTTACATCAATGAGCAGTACTTGCTACATTCTCTTGTGTTAAAGGCTGTAAAAAGTTTGCAGATTTCACAATTTTGATCCAAACTTGTCTAGTTTCAAAGATGGTGGTAAACTGTAGTAATCAAAAATAATTAAATGAAAAATTATAATAAAAATACTATTCTAAATTTTTTTAAAGAGAAAATCTAAGAAATTCAACAAAGTGACAACATACTTCTAGTAATGAAAGTGTAGGCACTTTTGTTCTTCTTTCTTGATATTTAAGGTTTCCTAGGCATCTCTAAGAAAACCTCCCTAACTGGTGGCTCAGCAGTAAGAACCCACCCACCAATGCAGGAGATACAGGTTTGACCCCTGGGTCAGGAAGATCCCCTGGAGAAGGAAATGGCAACCCACTCCAGTATTCTCGCTTGGAGAATCTCATGGACAAAAGAGCCTGGCGGGCTACAGTTTATGGGGTAATAAAGAGCTGGACACGACTGAGCTACTAAACAACAACTATCTCTAAAGTCTTGAGAGTTACATCATTTCCAGGTTAAATGAAAAGACACTGGGGTCAATTAATTCTGTTTCCAATTTTAAAAGGTTAATGAACTAAAGGGTCAGTATGATATATGTCATCAGACCCTAATTCACCTTATCTCCAAACACCTTTTAGAAGTGTTGAAAAATGAAGGTACTTCCTTGCATCTCTCAAAACAGCAGACAGTTATTTACAATCCTCTAAGAAATAGCTGGACTTTGCATTTCTACTTTTCCAAAACATCAAAGGGACTTCTTTCCCGACCATTTCTGAAATTCCTATTTCTTCAAGTTATTCTACTAGACTAAAACTAGAGGGAAAAATAAAATGGACAAAATATATTGATACACACAATTGCTTTAAAAAAATCCTACTAAATTTAATTAAGAAAAACAGCAAATTTTTACTCTGCAAAATGTTCTCACAGTGTTTTCTTCTACAATTTAGCATGACAGACTTTTCCAATAGCAAATAAATCAGGTCCAAACAACAAAAATCACTTGCTTTAGGGTCAGAAATTATTATTTAAAAACATTTTAACCAAACAATGTTTAGTCTCCAAGTTTTCATACCAATTTGTCTGCAAACAACTTTCTGAGAATTCAGTTATGAGCTATTTATTTATGCCTCAAACATACCTTTCAATGGCTTCCACACTAAGGCAGAACATGTCCCTCTTGTAGTCTAGATCCCTGGGTGTGCACCTGTACAGGTAGCCGAGGCTGAGCGAACATCCTGCGCAGTGCAAAGTCTGCAGGATGCTGCAACAAAAAACGTCACCCTTTAGTAACTGGTTACCACAAAAATCCCATTGCTGAGATCTGTAAACACCTAAATGTTTAAGTTGCTAAAGTATGTTATCCTGATCCTACTAGGTCCTATGTATAAAAAGGAAAAAAAAAAAAGATAGTAAGATGCTTACATTTGAAAGCACCTCCAGGTCACACTGCCTTCAGTATCCACTGGCAGACAGAATGCACACAAATGACGAAGCAGAGAGTATGCTGGATTTCCTTGGTGGTACAACGGGTAAGAATCCACCTGCCAATGCAGGGGACAAGGGTTCGATCCCTAGCCCAGGAAGCTTCCACATGCCGTGGAGCAACTAAGCCTGTGCGCCACAACTACTGAAGCCCGAGCTCCTAGGGCCCATGCTCCACAAGCCACCGCAGTGAGAAGCTCGAACACCGCCAGCTAGAGAGCAGTCCCAGCTCGCCAGAACTGGAGAAAGCCCACACACAGCACGAAGACGGAGCACAGACAAAAATAAATAAAAACTTAGAAAAACAAAAAAGACGAGAACGTAGTAAGAAGATGGTGCTTTTCTAGAATGTAAACGCCTCAATTTGGTATTAAAAATTAACTAAAATTCTGAAATAAGGCAAAAAGATGGTATATGTTCTTTAAATGTCACATGGTCCATCAAGGATCACTAATGCCCTGGGGCAGGGATAGGCCCATTTTTTTCTGTGAGGAGTCAGAGAACAAATATTTCAGGCTTGCAGGCCATGTGGAGTCTACCGCAACTACTTGTCTCTACCACTGTAGCATGGAAGCCACCAGAAATAATACATAACTGAATGACCTGTGCTCCAATAAAAACATGTTTATAAAAACAGGCGCTTGGCCCATGAGCTACAGTTTGGCATAAAGGATGGGGTTCAGGTGATACAAGCGAGCAGAACTCAGCAACACTGGTTCGGAGCAAGAGTCGATTCCCTTTTCAGTTCTCTAGAAATCTTGATTATGAAGGACAGAAAAGTCTCAGCCTGGTGCTAGGTCTTTAATGTGTATATCACAGCTGCAAATGTTTTAACTGTAAGAGGACAGACCTCAGGCTTAGAACCAGCCAGCCAGGGGTACCTCAGCTAGAATTTAATAACATTTGTTTCCACTGTAATTATCGTCACAGTTACTTTCAAGTAATAGCAATTGATACATTCACAGCAGTCATACAGACTCCTTTGAAGATAAACTTAAATAAAAACTCAAGAGTCAATGTAATGAAAAATATAAAGTGTGTGACAGCAAAGCTGTAAGCTGACATCAGAATGACTGGAACTGGGAAGTAGAGGACACTGTGCAGGAAGCAAAGGGACAGCAAAGCACCATCATTAGCTCCCGCTAACGGCCTATGTCCTTGGTGAGGCTGTAAACCTCACCAGGCCTCATTTTCTTCATCAATAAAGGGAGAAATGATCCAAGGCTGAGTTTTCCAAATTGTTACTACCAGCATGCAAGCAGTACGTTCTGTTACATATGCATGCCACCTGTCCTATTATGACTTTAAATTCTCCTTAAAGAGAGTAATTTTTTAAATGAAAATATACTTTATTTGAATAGGACACTCTAACATTACTAAAAATGAAAAACCAATGTTTTAAAATTTAAAAAAAAAAAAAGAGAGAGAGAGACTTCTCTGGTGGTCCAGCGGTTGAGACTCTGAGCTCCCCAATGCAGGGGGCCCAGATTTGATCCTTGGGGAACAGGGAACTAGATCCCACGTGCCACAACTAAGAGTTTGCACACTAAAGAGTCCACAACCAAAGATCAAAGATCCCAAGAGCCACCATCAAGACCCTGTGGGGCCAAATAGATAAATATTAAAATAAATAAAAAATAAGAAAATTTCAATATATGATTATTCATTTCTGTTGAATTGCTTGTGTACCACTTATTCATACGCATCAGTAAGACAACTTTTGGCAACAACTCTTTAAAGCAGAGCTTCCCATTTAGTTTGCTGAGGATGCTGCTTGCGGGAGACGGTGGCAAGTAGAGCAGGATACTGGCCCCTTCAGCACCTGGAGAGATGAAACAGGGCCTGGGGAAGCTGGAGTCCCGCGCCGCCGTGTACGCAGCCTTGTCTGTTACCTCAGTGGGCCGCAAACGTCTGTGTGTGCCACGTTAGCACTATCTATGGGTCCTATGGCACGAAAAGTAGCGAGCACTTATCTAAAGCATTCTTTGGCTAGAGGTTCCATGATAAAGATACTTTCTTTTTCTGTTTTTATTTTCAATGTCCTTCAGGTCCAAGCCAAACACCCACAATGGAAGTGTTGGAACAGGCCTTGAGAAGGTTAGAAACTCTTTCATCTTAAATCTAAAGGTGCCCAATGTCACTCAGGAAACCACCTGCCAATCCAGGAGATGTAAGAGACGTGGGCTTGATCTCTGGGTCAGGAAGATCCCCTGGAGGAGGACACAGTAACCCACAGCAGTACCCTTGCCTGGAGAACCCCATGGACAGAGGAGCCTGGCGGGCTACAGTCCACAGGGTTGCAGAGCCAGACACGACTGAAGTGACTAAGCATGCACAATGACTGATTTGAAATAACCATGAAAAGGGGCTTCCCTGGTGGCTCAGACTGTGAAGAATCCACCTGAAATGCAGGAGACCTGGGTTCGATTCCTAGCTTAGGAAGATCCTCTGAAGGAGGGCCTGGCAACCCACTCCAGTCCTGCTGCCTGGAGAATCCCCACGGAATCCTCCTCCAGAGGAGCCTGGAGGGCTATAGTCCTTGGGGTTGCAAACAGTCAGACATGACTGAGCAACTAAGCGCACACACACACCAAGAAAAAAGTTTTATCCCAAATTTTACTGCTGATGATCTTTTTAAAGATTGTTATTAAAAAAAAATTAAAACATACAGCATATAGATATAGCTTTACTCACCAACAATTATCATTTTTACGTTTGGATAGCATCTGTTCCTCATTCACAGAAACATTACAGGTAACACCTGGAAAGAAGTAACAACAATGTATTAGTGTGGTATGATATAATACACACGCAGATATTTAGAGAACTTCTAATTCAACTTTAATTTTAGAACGCAGAAAGCCAGAAAACACACACACACACACACACACACACACACACACACACACACACCACACACACACACACGTTTAAAACTAAGTGTACAGGGTCTTCTGGAAAAACATAGCAGAATAAGAGTTATTTCCTTCCTTTCCCAGAAAACACTTTAAAATTAACAAAATGAATAAAATTAGGAAGAAAAAATTCAATTGACGGTGAAACTTGAACAATCAGAACCTCAAATCACAGACTATCAAGTATACCTGCCAAATACAGTAAAACAAAGATTAACCCAAAGTGAGTGAGTGAAGTCGCTCAGTCGTGTCTGACTCTTTGGGACTCCATGGACAGTAGCCTACCAGGCTCCGCCGTCCATGGGATTTTCCAGGCAAGAATACTGGAGTGAGCTGCCATTTCCTTCTCCAGCGGATCTTCCCAAACCAGGGTTTGAACCTGGGTCTTCTGCATTGCAGACAGACACTTTACCGTCTGAGCCACAAGTCTGTGCATATATCTGCAAGTCTCAAATACAGAGCTTACTTCCCCTATAAGTAGCAGAAAGGGTCCACAGGAACCCAGCCCCAAATCTTTTAGACCACAACTTGAACAGGGGTCACAGGTGAACCCTAGAAGCAACAGGAAACATTCCCAGAGCATCCAAATTCAGGACATACCAAAGGTGGAGGGACATGAAGAAAGGACATCAGAACAGACTCTTGAGTTCATCTCCTCTACAGTCTACCTTAATTCAGTAAAGCCCACTCCCATCTGCCCACCGCTCAGATCAGAAATCGGTGTCACCCCACGCTCATCATCTCCTTACCCTGCTCCCCTTCAGACACTCCTCTGAGAAATCCTGTCCCTTCTACCTCATGCCCCTCTCTCCAGCCCCACACCACCGCCACCTCCTCTCCCTGAGCAGCTGTGCTGGCACCGGACTGACCTCCCCACTTCCACGCTTACTCTTCTCTTCAGTGCATCCTCCAAAGAAAAACCTGAGTCCTATCACTCTCCAGCTTAAACATTGCACTCACTAAAATAGACTCTCTTTTTCATTTTTAGAATAAAGATCAAGATTCTCAATTATAACAGCCTACAAAGGCCCTCGTACTGTAGCAAAATCTCAACCCAAATACATACATGTGGTTCTAAAGCAGCAACCCTGGGAAAAAACTTAGACCTCTATCAACAGTGGCAGACTGGGAGGATGAACAGTATCTCCATTAAGGATGTCACTTAAGTGGCACTTCCTAGTTCTTCTTAGCACAGGACACACACTAACTAGCTTAGTCCTCCTAATTACCGCATGTATTATCCTCAAGTCTACAGGAGAAAACTGAAGCAGAGAGAGGCTATGTAGCTTGCCCCAAGACACAGCTAGTAAGTGGAAGACCAGGATTCAAACCCACGTAGTTGAGGGCCATCACTTACACAGGTGAGGTACAAGAGGCAGGGGGAAAAGAGGCAGCTGCGAAAACTGTGAATTATGCCTATATGCACTAACATGGAAAAATACTCAGAATATAGATGCAGAATAAAAAGGTAAGGATGTATAGTATAAACATCATCCCAAGGGTGTTTTTGAAAATTTATGTTTAGGGAATTCCAAAAAGTGTATGTTTAAACATGCTCATATATGCATGGCGAGTATCTGGAAGTATGAATGAGAATAAAGCATGCTGAACTCTGGGGCCTTGAGAGTGTCAGGATCAGGGGATAAGATTTGGGGACAAGTCCTTTTTACTGTTACACCCTTCTGCATTGTTTGATTTTAATAGGTGTGAAGGATTAATCTCAATGAATTACTATGGGAAATGTATGTTCTTAGGCTTATGTTTAACAACCAAAAAGGATTCAGCGATTATTGTTAAGTGTATCCTTAAGGAAAACAGACTTCAAAAAGTTTCAGGTAACAGGTGGGCACTGCTCTCCTTCTTTCTTCCCAATACATCCCAGGAAGGAAAACTTTCCACCAATGTCAATACATCGGTGGTGAATTTCTGCCATTAAAAATATTTACAGAATTCAAATATAGCAGAAATTTAATCTTGAAAACCACAATTCCAAGAAGAACAGTCATTTTTACATTAACTTAGAAAACCACTCAGTGGTAACTCAAAAAACTTACTAATTCAGAAAACTTACTCAGTGATAACTCGGTGAACCACTTCCCTAAATACTATGAAAACAGCAAAGCAAAGAATGTCTGGGGAAACATACAGGTAACCTGTGGAATCAGTATTAAAAGTTACAACTCTGACTTTCTTCACCCTTTTACCACATCCTCCTTCCTCTCCAATTTTGTGAGGGCTGCTAGTGCTTTTATTGCAAGCCTCCTTCAATTTTTATAACAGCATTATGATTCGTCAACTCTGAAGTTGTAACACTTCAGATTAAAGGCGTCCGCCGATACAACTATTAGGATCTGAAAAATCAATCCTGACATCCCTTGCAGGAAGCAGGCCGCTGAAAAGCTTAATTTCCTAAATAAACAACAATATTACCTACCGATTAACAGAGCCCACTAATTTCTATGAGGAATAACACAGAGTAGCTACACCTTAAATGCTTACAACCTGGTTAGTTGACTTTTTTTTTTCCCCTAAGTCATGCTCACGACGATATTGACTCATCCATTGTTCTTCTGGGATGGGAGATCCCAGAAAAGGACTTCCACGCGCAAGCCCAAGATTCAGAGATGACTCTCCTCCTGCCCCTTTTCTGGAACAGCTCAGCCTCTCAGATTTTTCTGCTTTTAAAGACCCTGAGTTGCTCCACAACACCCCCGCCTCTTCCGGGGCCGCCCAGGTGCCGCACACCAGGAAGAAGGCAACCCTGAGTCCTAAGTCCCACCACCCGATCCAGCCCGAACTGACAGCGCAGCAAGATGCAGTTGGTGTCTTCCTGGTTCGCCACCCAGCTCAGCGAGTCTCCCAGCGGTCGCCGGCAGCGCGAGCACAGAAACACCAGCGGCCTGTGCTCCTCCGCCGGCTCCGCAACCTCCTCGCGCTGCGTCCTTTCAGAGCAGGCCACCGATGCGTCTCCGCTCGTGGAGCTCCACATGTTCGCCCACTCCTGCAGCAGCTGGTGGCGGCTCGAGTCTTCCGAGAGCCGCCTGCCTAACAGAGAGGAATCTTCCAACTCGCCCGTGTGGCCAGACGTACAGCTTGTAGAGGAACAGCCTTCCGGGGATAAAGTGCCCTCCATTAGCTACAAATCGCCCGCGCCGCGGAGCATCACGGGAGGGAAAAAAAAACGCCCCTGGGCGTGCGCGGGGCGGGGCGAGGCAGTGGAGGACCAAAAGGGCGGGGCCTGAGGGAGGCGGGGTCGGAGGGCAGTCTGATAGCGCGCATGCTCGCAGTGGAGGCTGGGACTAGCTGCGGTGTTTAGGTACCCGGGTCGGGTTTCCACTTTCAAGAAATGGAAAGGCTGGACTACCTGGGGAGGAGAGTTCAGCCGCTTACAAAGGAGGGTAGGGGCGTGTTTGAGAAAGTTTTGCCCACCAAACAGTTACAAACCCCTTAAAGCGACCTTCTCCCGCCTTCAATCTTTCCCAACATTAGGGTCTTTTCAGATGAGTCAGCTCTTCACTTTAGGTGGACAAAGGATTGGAGTTTCAGCTTCAGCATCAGTCCTTCAAATGAATATTCAGGACTGATTTCTCTTAGGATGGACTGGTTGGATCTTCTTGCAGTCCAAGGGACTCTGAAGAGTCTTCTCCAACACACAGTTCAAAAGTATCAATTCTTCAGGGCTTCCCCTTCAGAGAAGGGGACGACAGAAGATGAGATGGTTGGATGGCATCACCGACTCAATGGACCTGAGTTTGAGTAAACTTCAAGAGTTGGTGGTGGACAAGGAGATCTGACAAGTCTGGAGAATTCCCTGGAGAGAGGAGCCTGGTGGGCTACAGTTCATGGGGTCGCAAAGATTCGGACACGACTGAGCAACTGCACTAGAGCAACCTTGGCAATGGTTGCTAAAGACTATGCCGCCCATACACCACCCAGAGATCCGGGAGCTGGGGCATAGCCCTCCTTTCAAAGGCCTCCTTCCCTCCCAAGAGGCTACAGCACTTCACAGTTAGCATTAAGTAAAGAAAACCATGGCTTCTCAGGTGGCTCTAGTGGTAAAGAACCTGCTTGCCAGTCCAGTAGACGTAAGAGACGCGGATTCAATCCCTGGGTGGGGCGATCCCCTGCAGGAGGGCATGGCAACACACTCCAGTATTCTTGCCTAGAGAATCCCATGGACAGGAGAGCCTGGTGGCCTACAGCCCATAGGATGACAAAGAGTGTGACAACTGAAGGGATTTAGCTCACCCGCAGACATCTCAAGTTAATGAATTTAGTTTTTCAATGGGCTTATTGAAATCGGGGAGGCCATTGATGGCTTGATGGTCAAAACATCCTTTGCTTCCTGATACTGGCAGGCAACACTCTTTGTTCACACCACCTTCACAGATTCTCAATCAGTAGGTGAGGATGGGCCTGAGAATTTGTTTAACATGCTCCTGGGTGATGCAGATGCTGTCAGTAAAGGCACCTCCCCTTTTGCAGGGGTTTAGTTTGTCTGCCTAATTTCCTGGAAGAGGAGGAAGCAGGGGCTGCTGGGGAAGCACCCCAATGTGTGTTTCTTTTGTGGACTGTTATTGCTCTAAGCAATACCCTGGAGAGGGCCCCAGATCACTCAGACTAGCACTGCAAGGACAGGCTAGAGAGGCGGTATGGGCAGCAGCAGTGATGCTGAAAAGCGTGGAAGGGCCTCTGCTGTCTGGATCTGGGAGCCGGTGGCCCCATGAATCAAGCAAGCCTCCCTTTTGGGCGGTTGGCTTTCCTCAGCTGCCCCGAAGCCAGCCTCTGACCTTAAAGCACCACAGATTAGGACGGGAAAGCCTGACTGGGAATGGACCTGCATTATGAACAACCTTGCAGCATGTCTGGGAAGAAAGTTACCCCCAAGGCCCTGGTCTGCTCTTAGAACTCTTTGGGTGTGCCCTAAGTCACTACCCACTTTGCATGGTCAGATAAACTATTTACCAAAAAAAATTGACTTCCAGTTTTATTGCCTCTGGGCACTAGCAGTAAGGCAAAAGCTTTGGAGTCAAAAGCCTTGAGCTGACCTACCGTTCCTGGAGGTATAATTGTGTAGGAAACTGGAAGGTTATACTTGCCTTCCCTGAATCGAATTCTTTGTGGATTAAGTGAGTTGGGTTGTTATGGGGATCATGGTATAATAAGCACGAAAATATGTTAGCAGACTGTGCCCATGTTCATTAGCCTCCAAGTAGAAGAAAATGCTTCGAATATTTTAGGTTTTTATTTCACCCATAGAATGAATTTCCTTCCCTCCTCTGCTTCTTTTGTGGAGGCAGGCCTGACTTCCCAGGACTACTATTTTCAAGCTGAGTATTTCTGGTACAAGTTAGTGGGTAGTAACCTTGGAGTTCAAAGGATAATCTCTTTGATTCAGACTTTAAGTTCCTGTTCATTTCAGTTCAGTCACTCAGTCGTGTCTGACTCTTTGAGACCCCATGGACTGCAGCATGCCAGGCTTCCATGTCCATCATGAACTCCCAGAGTTTACTCAAACTCATGTCCGTTGAGTTGGTGATGCCATCCAACCATCTTATCCTCTGTTGTCACCTCNAAGTTCCTGTTCATTTCAGTTCAGTCACTCAGTCGTGTCTGACTCTTTGAGACCCCATGGACTGCAGCATGCCAGGCTTCCATGTCCATCATGAACTCCCAGAGTTTACTCAAACTCATGTCCGTTGAGTTGGTGATGCCATCCAACCATCTTATCCTCTGTTGTCACCTCCTCCTGCCTTCAATCTTTCCCAGCATCAGGGTCTTTTCCAGTGAATCAGTTCTTCCCATCAGGTGGCCAAAGTATTAGAGTTTCAGCTTCAGTATCAGTCCTTCCAATGAATATTCAGAACTGATTTCCTTTAGGATGGATTGGTTTGACCTCCTTGCAGTCCAAGGAACTCTGAAGAGTCTTCTCCAACACCACAGTTCAAAAGCATCAATTCTTCAGCAGTCAGCTTTCTTTATAGTCCAACTCTCACATCCATACATGACTACTAGAAAAACCATAGCTTTGACTAGACAGACCTTTATCGGCAAAGTATTACCTCTGCTTTTTAATGTGCTGTCTAGGTTTGTCATAGCTTTTCTTCCAAGGGGCAAGCGTCTTTTAATTTCATGCCTGCAATTCCTATTAGCAACACTAAATACTATGGTGGGATAGCACAGTAAAGAAGGAATGCTGAGCAGGGCTGCCTGATGACTTTGACGGGTCCTAGGAACTTGTCTACCTTGTTCCTCATCCTAGGGACACCAGTCCATGTGCCTTGCTGGGCCCATGCCTCCATTTAAATTTTCCAAAACTTTTAAAAAGTAAATAATAATAATATTTTACAACTATATTGCTATAAAAATACACATAGAAATATATTTTAAAGTATTTTCTTTGACCTAAAAGTTTAAAACATTTTTGTGGGGCATTAAAAATATAATGGACCATGTCTAGTGGCAAAGTCATCCCAAAGCAAAAGTGTTAGTCGCTCAGTCTTGTCCGACTCTTTGTAATCCCATTGACTATAGCCCACGCTAGGCTTCTCTGTCCATAGGATTCGCCAGCAAAAACACTGGAGTGGGTAGCCATCCCTTCTCCAGGGAAAAGCAGAATGAATGCCTTTTAGTCACGAGAATGTTTGTATTATGAATATAAAATATTTAGATACCCAGGAAATCATATTTTATGCAAGGACCAAAGAGATACTTGAGTAGGATGACCTTGGGACAAAAGAGTTGCTTGACTAAACTGACCTTGGACTGGTTAGATGTAGTTGCTTCCTGAATAACCCTTCCCATCCTTCTCTTAGTTACACAACTAGGACATGTAGGTAAGGCTGAGTCTAAGAGTCATCACCTCCGCTACCTTCATCACCAACTCCAGGAATGGGTCCCCAGACGTTTAACCCAATCAGGATGACCCATCTCTCTCCCATAGAGATTGAGCTGGGATGGCTTCTACCCTAGACTTAAGCCAATCAGCGTATCGTACTCACCCAGTGGTAGGATTGACTTGGGATAAGAACTTAGCCTATGTAGTCAAATTTCGTCCAACCAGAGTGAATCTCAAGACTTGTTCAGTGATTGAGGGAAGAGAGATCCTCTTTGTTCCCTGGATGTAAACAAGGAAGCACACACCGGGGCTGTAGGGCAGCCACCTTAGAAATACTGAGATGGACAGAGCTGAGAGAATTAGAGAGAAACAGAGCACTTGATTTCTGGACTTTTTTGATTATGCAAACCAATAAATTCTCTTTATTGTGGAAACCAATTTGAACTGTTTTGTTTTTTTCTTTTTATTACCAGTTCAAAACTTACATCTCCAGGTGGCTCAGTGCTAAAGAGTCTGCCTGCAATGCCGGAAACCCAGGTTCAATCCCTGTGTCTGGAAGCTCCCCTGGAGAGGGAAATGGCAACCCCCTCCAGTCTTCTTGCCTGGAGAGTCCCCACGGACAGAGGAGCCTGGTGGGCTACAGCCCACGGGATTGCAAAAGAGTTGGCTACAACTTAGCGACTAAACAACAAGAGCATGTGTAAGAGTCCGTTACAGTCTGTTAAAACTGAGCCTCCAAGATGAGGTAAAGGTGACCTGCCCGAGTGTATGAGACCAATTGCTTCTCTCACCCCCACACCCCACCGCCACCCCTCACTCCAGAGGCATCTTCAGAGAGGCTATTGGAGAACTAATTCCCTCCCTCCCTTAAACCTCCTCCCGCATCTGGGGAATATCAGAGGCTGGAGAAAGTGGTAACAGAGTTGACTCCATGGGCGTTTCTTTGGAGACTAGCTGGGTTATGAGTTCCAGTCCTCTCCCCCAACAGAGGAGGTGGGGGGTATCTCTCCACTTGTTTCAGTTTGTTGAGAGGAGACTTCAGGGAACCATTCCCAGAGCCTGTAGGTCCTCTGTGGGTTTGCAGACACAGTGGCTGGCAGGACGATCCAGCCATTGAGCTGTTTGAAGGAGCACAACAAAGTGAGCCAGATCAGACTGCCAACTAGTCATGAACTTTACCAACGAGAGGGTCACCCAGAATTTCAGTGCTGCCCAGGAAGATAACCTGAAAGGATGAGAGGAGGGGCAGCCACGTGTGAAAGGTCCCCTGGAGAACCAGGACTGGGGGGAACACCAGCCAGAGGGGAGACCGTCCCAATCAGGGGTTGTGCAGCTGGGGACTGGGGTGCTGGCAGTCTCGAGGGGCCAGGAAAGAGAATGGGTTCTAACGATGCCAGGCCAGAGGGTGCAGAACCCGGTTATGACAGAATCAGTTCAGGTGAGACTGGTCTGTCCTGTCCCCCATTTCAGTCTAGGAGTGGAGTCAACAGGCTGTGGATGAGGGGTAAGAGAGAGGAGTTGGTCCCTTGCCCTTTCCCCATTAGAGGCAGGACCCCCTGCACATTCCCCCTTCTAGGAGGAGGGTGACTCTCATCCTGGAGTGAAGATTGCAGTACTGGTTAATATCTTGGACTGAATACTGTCGATTCAGCATTGAGATTCTGTTTTCAGCTAAAGTTGGCTGCAAAATTGTCTACTCCCTAAGGGAGCGGCAGTCAAATTCCAAAAATATGGGGATGGTTTCTTTATAAAGGGACAGATAACAAAGATGGAGAGTGGGCACAAGAGAAAACCTCAAGAGGTAGAAGGAACCCAGGTTAATAGCCTCGAAACTGACACCACCTCTCCCTCAACCCACAAGGATGCAGGAGAGAAAGCAGAGGTGGGAATAACAGACCATCTTGAGAGGGCCACCCACCCTTTATCAAGGGAGGCAGCCAGTGGAGCTGACCTCCCATGGAGGGAGGCTCCAGTTTAAACTCCTTGGCTGTGTCCTCATTCTTCCCTCCAGTCCCCTGCTGTAGCTCCCCGTTGCCCAGGTCCAACTGGAATAGAGGGAGTGAAAAGCGTATGGAGGTGATCCGTCCATATCAGGATGGAGAGTGGATCTGGAGGGACAAAGGGAAAGAAGCTCACCCACAGACTGCCTTTCTCCCTGCTTAAGGTCTTGGGAGGGCCATCCTCACCAGATATGTTCTAAGGGCATAGTAGGAAGCAAAATTCAAAATAAGGTTCTATTCTTGTGTGTGTGGTTGCGGGGAGGGCAGCTTAGTTTCCCAGTTTCCTGGCCAGGGGTCAAACCCATGCTCCCTGTATTGGGAGCACAGAGTCTTAACCATTGGACAATCAGGGAAGTTCCAATAAGCTTTCCTCTTGATTCTATCCTTAAATCCACCTTTTTCCACATACCAGTTATTTGGGACTCTCTGATTCAACCCTCATTTCTGGCTGAGTTCAAAAGTCTTGGTGCAATTAACAGAAAAAATACTAGTCTAATTGAATATCTATGGCTCGCCCTAGAGAAAGAGAGACAAAGCATAACTCAGGGAAAGAAGGGACAGGGAAAATGGGAGAAGAAATGCATGAAATCTTGATAGTGTGCTTTTTTTTCCCTTTTTTTTTTTGTCCTCTTCCTCCTACCTAGACCCTGATAGTTTTGATGGAAAAAATTTATGACTCTAGCAATTGGGAAAATCAGAAATTAATGACATCCACTTACAATCAGGGACTAGATGTTAATTGCATGCACTTCCTTACACACAGAGTGACAATAAGGAGTGATTACAGGCCGCTGGAGTCAGCCAGCTGGCCCCTTGAGTATATAGAGAGCTGGTTGCAGCTGCCTTTCAAGGGTGTTTGGTCCAACTGCTACCAGTAGAGAGATGTCTGGGAGCCAAATGTCAGTTGCATTGCCCTCCCTGACCAGCTGTCACTGGTCAGGCCATGCTCCGCACTCAGCCCCCAGAGACCTTCTGCCACAATCAGAGCCTCCTTAGGGAGATACAATACGCCATGGGAAAAGGGTAGGTAGATATTTATATCTGTGTTCCGGGGGTGAAACAGTAACTGCAGGGAGGGATATGCTGCACCTTCTAAAAGTCCTCAGAGGAAAAACAGTCTTTAAATAGTTCTGTTTCCCTCTCCTAGTTAATGTGTGGAATCACGATTCCCGGTCTTTAACAAAGATGTTTAATTCTCATGCAAGTTAAAAAAGAATAAGGAGACGGACATGTGATTTTTCAGCAAAAGCGTGTGTTTGAGCTGGAAAAGAACCACAGAGATGCTTCATTCGCTCATCTTACTCTTCAAATAGATGGGCTGAGATTCAGTTTGGATCAGAAGTCACGGCTCAGGTTAGTGGAAGAGATTGGTGGACATCCGGGCTATGACAGGTCCAGCGTTGTTCCCCTTTTCTTGGGAAAGCTGTTTCCCCTCCCCAACTCCAACAGTGTGGCTGCAGTGGGGCTCCCCATCTTGAAGGTCTCACCCCATTCCTGACCTATCCCAGAGGTGGGCTCACATCAGTCTTAGCCACCACCTTCCTGGCCACAGGCTGTTTCGAGGTGAGCCTGGTGTCCGAAGGAGAGCTTGTCCCAGTCCATCCCTGGAATATTTCAGGTCAAAGCTTGGGAGAGAATCTGCTCACCCCTTCCTCTTGAATCGTGAGCCCAGAACTGTCATCAGTCGGGTATCCAGCTCTGTGGAATAGTCTGCGTGATTCTGACACTCAGGGAGAAGCAGTACGTGAGGCAGAGATCGAGAGTAACAGCAGGACCTCAGTTATCCCTGTTCCCAGTTCTGTGGGCACCCCTCTCAACGTGCTCCCAGTAAACCCCACTGGTGTTGAAGCTAGTCAGAATCAGGTATCTGTCACTAACTTCCCAGGGTCCTAAAACACAGATTCTAATCTAGAACCTCAGTTTCCTGCTCCTAAATACAGTGGTCATACCACTGCACCAAATTGTTAAAATATAATGCCATACATTTGATAGACTCTCCCCACTCCAGTATTCTGGCCTGGAGAATTCCATGGACTGTACAGTCCCTGGCATCGCAAAGGGTCAGACATGACTGAGTGACTCTCACTTTCTTTTCATTTTTCACATTTGACAATACCTTGAGGCATTCTAACTGTACTCTCTCGAGGGGGCTAACTCTGGAGAATGGCAGTATAAGGGAGAATGTATCTCCAGTTTGCAATTGTAAAGCCAGTCTCTTGCTTGCTTTCCGAGCACTCTTGTGTTTCCCCCAGTTCTTTTCATTATTTGTTTTGTGTGTGTATATAAACAGAGGAAGGTCTTGGGGAATAGTTTTTATTATAAACCGCATCAAATATACCAAACATCTAAACGCAACACAGATTGATCCAAAAGTGAAGGCTGTGACTCCTGGATCTGGAATAATACGGCAGAGACCTAAAGTATTGAAAGGTTGTTGTTGAATCGCGACACCGGGATTCTTGGCCCTGAAGGAAAATAATTCAATCCAGGGCCAAAGATGAGGCTTGATCGCTCAGAGCTTTTGTGTAATAAAGTTTTATTAAAGTGTAAAGGAGCTAGAGAAAGCTTCTGACACAGGAATCAGAAGGGGGCAGAGAGTACCCCCCTGCTAGTCTTCAGCTGGATGTTATAAATCACTGGCAGCCTGTTAATGAAAGGAAGGAATGCCTTAAAAAACTCAGAATGGCACCAGGCCCCTCACCCATAAAATGCATTTTGGGATAATCTTGGCACCAAATGGTTCATCCTGGGCCATAAAATGATAAACTCGAATCTTGAAGAAGGGCAGATCACCATACAAATTGTTTCATTTACATAGATTAGGGGAACAATATCTGAATATAAAATACTGGTTTGTCAAGTAGGTTCTGAGCCAAAAGCTTGAAGACAGAGTTTGGGGTAAATGCATAGTATATTAGCATAGCTTAAGATAAACATTTCCATAAGAAAAAGGCATTGGTTAACTCAAGGTTTCAGAATAGTTAACTTCAGGTGAAACCAGGTGTCTTTATGGCAACACGGAATTTTAAGAGAAACCTCCTTTTAAATTTATATAGAGAAGGAAAAAAAATATCGGTAGTTTGTTTCCTCCTGCCGCTTAAGAGAGAGAAAAGTGTCTGACACTTGCAGGCTACTTCCTCCGTTTGGAGACCCCTGGCCTTCCTGGCTGTTACCCTTTCAGTATCACAGTATGGCTTATGTGTCTTTCAAGAGATTTGAGGCAATGTTGCGTCTACGGTAGAAGGACTGGAAGGTAACATTAAAGAAAATTCACATTGAAGAAAATACAGTAATATAACTAAGAAATATAAAAGGTGAGGAAAAAATAAGAGGCATAAGCAATCAATGCAAGAGACCCAATATCTGACTAACAAGCGGTCCTAACAGACAGGAGAGACAAAATGAAGGTGAACAAATAATCAAAGGAATAGAGGACCTGGCAACCCACTCCAGTATTCTTGCCAGGAGAAGCCCATTGACAGAGGAGCCTGGTGGGCTACAGTTCACAGGGTCACAAACAGTCGGACACGACTGAAACGACTTAACACACACTCATACACAATAATGCAATTTCTCAGCTAAGCATATGACTCTTTAGATGGAAAGGCTATACCAACTGCCCAGCCAAAGAACGAAATAATCTCACACTATGACAGCATTGTAAAACATCTGAACTTCAACCTTCAGAAGAGATGCCAATGTTTCAAAGAAAAGACAAAGGTGCAAGAATCAGAGTGGCTTTAGACTCCTCATCAACAGCCCAGTTTCAGAAGCTGGAAAATTTCAAAATTTAGAGGGCAAGTAATTTCAGGTTGGAATTAGATTATTCCCTCTAATCTTGATCCATGTATAGTGGACATTTTTAGACATAACTGAACTTTTACTACCTTTTAATAATTTTTGTTTACTTATTTTCTATTTTTGGCTGCACTGGGTCTTCGTTACTTTGCATGGGCTTTCTCTAGTTTCTGCCCATGTGAACTGCTCTTCCTTGTAACGCACGGTCGTCTCACTGCAATGGGTTCTCTTATCGCGGGGCAGAAGCTCTAGAGCGAGCGGGCTTCAGTAGCTGCGGCTTGCAGGCTCTAGAGCGTGGACTCAGGAGTAGTGGCCCAGGGGTCTAGTTGCGCCATGGCACAGGGGATCTTCCTGGACCAGGGATGGAACCCGAGTCCCCTGCATTGGCAGGTGGATTCTTATCCACTGCGCCACCAAGGAAGTCCAAATGAACTTTTAAAATGTGTCTTGAACATTTCCTTTCTTATTCAAATATGTGCGGCAACAAGGAATGTGGCATGCATAGTCACAGTTAAAGAAAAGCAAATATTTAACATTTTTAATATATTCTCTACCACACTCATTTTTTGACTGCACTGAAAACAAACAGCTCAGCTATCAGATTGATAAAATTCAAAAGTTTCGACACCATAATCTGTTGCCTAGACTATTGTGCAGGAAAGCAGGCAGTTTTCCTGCCCAGTAAGAATACAGACTTTACAAGCTCTGTAAAAAGGAATTTATCTACAAATATACTTTAGTTTGTAATATTTTATTTTGGAATCTTGTAAATATAATAATAAATATTACATAACCATAAAACAAAATAAATATTTAAAAAGTGATCTCTACATATTGAAATATCTAATATATTTAATGGTGGCATAACTTCATAGATAGAACTATTTTAAGTGACTTTAAAACATGACGTTGAGGGAATTCCTTGATGACCTGGTGGTCAGTGAGAGAAAAAGTTAAAATTTTTGCTAAACCCTTGAGAGCAGGTTCTTATCTCATGCAATATGGCAGGTTCTTATCTCATGCAATATGGCCTTTAGGCTCTCTCAGGGGTTGTTTTCCCTTCGGGGACTTTCCAAGAAGTTGTTTTTCCAGGCCGTCGGAATGTGGCCCCGACCAGCCGTTTAGACCTGGTAGCAAACGAGCCTATCCCTGTAAAGGTCAGGACCTGCACACCAATCAGACTGTTCCCACCCTAGCTGCACCCGTTTGTGGTTTTTGTGCTTAAAAATACTCTGTAACGACTGTTNGACTTTCCAAGAAGTTGTTTTTCCAGGCCGTCGGAATGTGGCCCCGACCAGCCGTTTAGACCTGGTAGCAAACGAGCCTATCCCTGTAAAGGTCAGGACCTGCACACCAATCAGACTGTTCCCACCCTAGCTGCACCCGTTTGTGGTTTTTGTGCTTAAAAATACTCTGTAACGACTGTTCGGGGTTCGTTCCTCCCTGGAGGTGACTGAACCCCGGCGCACCAGCCCAATAAATCCTCCTGCTGTTTGCATCGAATCGGAGTCTCGGTGATCTTTGGAGCGACGGGTCCTAGGAAAAGACCGTAAGGTCTAACATCAGGACTTGGCACTTTCATGCTGGGGCCCCTGGCTTGATCTCTGTTTGGGGAATTGAAATCCCGAAAGCCACTCTGTATGACCAAAATAAACAAATAAATAAATTTGACTATATATACTTTGTTACTATATACTGTATATTTGACTATAGTTACTATATTTGACTATAGTCAAATAAATTTGACTATATATACTTTGATACTCTAAGGACAAAAAAAAAAAAGAAGAAGCAAAAACAAATCAAACAAACAAAAAAAAAACCCCTGCCTCTTCACAAAAGATCTTAAATTGTTTTCAGTAATCATGTTCTTATTGATATTGATATTATTATTCTGAGGGCTTCCCTCATAGTTCAGTTGGTAAAGAGTCTGCCTGCAATGCAGGAGACCCCGGTTTGATTCCTGGATCGGGAAGATCCCTGGAGAAGGAAATGGCAACCCACTCCACTATTCTTGCCTGGAGAACCTCATGGACAGAGGAGCCTGGTGGGCTACAGTCTATGGGGTCGCAAGAGTCAGACACGACTGAGCGACCAAGCACACATTATTCTGAGACTGTGTATGCTGTATACTGAGTAAGTATCACTTGGGGAGAATAGGACTTTAAGTTTTGGGAAAAAGAGATGCAGCTATGGAAGTTAAGCTTAAGGAAAGCCTCTGTGGTGATGACTTTTAATTTAAAAGTATCAGTATGAGAAAAGGGCTTCCCAGGTGGCCACAGTGGTAAAGAACCCACCTGCCAATGCAGGAGCCACACGAAATGCAGGTTTGATTCCTGGGTTGGGAAGATCCCCTGGAAGTGGGAATGGCAACTCACTTCAGTATTCTTTCCTGGAGAAGCCCGTGGACAGAGGAACCTGGCAAGCTATGGTCCATATGGTCACAAAGAGTCTGACACAACTAAAGTGACTTCACACATATGAGAAAAAGGGGAAAAAAATTAAAATAGGAAAAAAATATATATCAGTATGAACTCATGATTTTTTTTTTTTTTTTGCTTTAAAGAGTAAACATTTCCTAGCTCTCTAGGTTGAATAGGCCTGAACACTGTAACCAACTCAGTAGCAATTAGCACCTTTAACATCCAGATTATGATAGCTGAATATTTCCCACTAAAATACCAGTAGTCCTTGGAGAAATGGCCAAATCCTCGATCTGGGATAAGAAATCTACAAAATGAGCCTGGAACATCTTGTCTTCCAGAAAGCAAAAAAGCTATAAAAACCAAATAAAGCAAGCTTCCAGTATAACCAACATGAGAAGGGTTTCGCTCTCCAAATATCAGGTAAACTGTACATTGGTAAAGACAGTAGCTGTAATGGATGGGACACACAAGAAGGTTTCATTGCACAAGCTCAAAACAAACAAACAAAAACCTCTCACTGTTCACTGCTGAAAGATGCTAGAAAGCCCAACTATTATTTTGAAAACTGCCAAAAAGAAGTAAATCAAACATTTATCCCATCTTGATATGAACTGTATCTGAGGTAACCAGATAGTTCATAAACAAAGATATTTTTCCTTTTTTGGTTTGTTTATTTAGAAGGATGGTAGCTAACAAGTGAAAAAGAAATGACGGAGTAAGGAAATCACGATTTTTATTTTTCAGAGGACATAAGTTCGATCCCTGGTTGGGGAACTAACATTCTGTAAGCCTTGCAGGCAAAAAAAAGAAATCATCATTTTTACGATATTTAATGGATCTTCCCTGGTGGTTCAGACGGTAAAGCGTCTGCCTACAATGCAGGAGACCTGGGTTCAATGGCTGGGTCGGGAAGATCTCCTGGAGAAGGAAATGCAACCCACTCCAGTACTCTTGCCTGGAAAATGCCTTGGACGGAGGAGCCTGGTAGGCTACAGTCCATGGGGTCACAGAGTTGGATACGACTGAGCAACTTCCCTTTCACTTTTCAATGGATCTCAACAGTGAATATCACTGGTGGATAATATTGCACAGAAAAGACACAACCAGACATTATGTGTCTCCTGAGGGTAGGACAGCACAACACCGATGAGGTATTTTTGTCAATAAAAAATTGAACCTAAATCTGATTCAGCCTCTAGGTCTGACTTCACTTTCCAGGAAATACAGGGAATGGGGAACATGACTAACACAACGTGGGATCTAACTGGCAGACTCTTCAGTCGATAACTCTTTTCCCCAACAAAGAAATTCCAAATTTAAAAAAAAATAAGAGGAAGACAGAGCCTACAAATTTAACAAGACTTGAGAGTCATTTCAACCAATTGCAACGCATGCAACTCATTTCCTCCTGATTTGAAAAAAAATCAACTGTAAAAGAAATTATGAGGCAAACTGGAAAAATTATAGCATTGACTGGATGTTTGATGCAATTAACTATTTTTAGGTGGGATAACAGTACCATGGTTTTACTTTTAAAAAAATTTCCTTTAGAGATATATATGAAATATGAAATATTTACAGATGAAATGATGTATTAGAATTTGCTATGCAATAGTCCAGAATGAGGGAAGTGAATGGAGCTATAGATGCTAAGTTACTTAGGACTTGATGGCTGTTGAAGCTGTGATGATTCCATGGAGTTTTAAAATACTATTCTTGCTGCTTTTGCAAAAGTTTTAAATTGCCTATAATTTAAAAAAATTTTGAATTTTCTCTGTTATATACCCATGCTTGTTCAATACTAAAAAGTGACTTTTTACCAAAAATCTTTGACAACCACAGATACTCCAGAGAGAGGCACTGTGTTTAAGGATTTGTATACTCACAACACTGTTTGCCCCATGTGGCAGGCTGAATAATAGTCCCCCGTCTCTACGTATCTACATCTAATCCCTGGAACCCGTGAATATGACTTCATATGGCAAAAAGAGACTTTGCAGATATAACTGAACTACGGATTCTGGATGGAGAGATTTCCTGGGTTGTCTGGGTGGTCAAAATGGCATGGGTGCCTTCATAGGTAGGAAGAGAGAGAGTTGATGCAGAAAACGAAGGTGAAGTGACAATGGAATCAAGAGGAGAAAGGTCTAACAGAAACACATGTCAAGAAATGAGGACAGGGACTTCTCGGGTGGTCCAGAAGCTAAGTTTCCATACTCTCAATGCAGGGGGCAGGTCCGACCCCACACACTGCACCTAACAGGCACTCCACAGGGTGCTATAGCTAAGACCAGGCGCAGCCAAATAAATAGATATTAAATATATATATATATATATATTTTTTTTTTTTTTAAGGAAAGAAGACAGCCTCCAGAAGCTGGAAAAGGCAAGGACACAGATTTCTCCACAGGGTTACCAGAAGGAAAGTCTTGGTTACATCTTGATTTTAGCCCCAGAACTCATTTTGAATTTCTGACCTCCAGGAGTGTAAGATAATTGTTATTATTGTTCAACTGCTAAGTCATGCCTGACTTTGGGACCCCATGGACTGCAGCACCCTAGGCTCCCCTGTCCTTCACCATCTCCTGCAGGTTGCTCAAACTCACGTCCACCGAGTCAGTGATGCCATCCAACCATCTCATCCTCTGTTGTCCCCTTCTCCTCCTGCCTTCAATCTCTCCCAGCATCAAGGTCTTTTCCAATGAGTCAGCTCTTCGCATGAGGTGGCCAAAGGATTGGAGTTTCAGCTTCAGCATCAGTCTTTCCAATGAACACCCAGGACTGATCTCCTTTAGGATGGACTGGTCGGATCTCCTTGCAGTCCAAGGGACTCTCAAGAGCCTTCTCCAGCACCACAGTTCAGCCCCAGAACTCATTTGGAATTTCTGACCTCCAGGACTGTAAGATAGTAAATCTGTGTTCTTTTAAGCCACTAAGTCTGCAGTAATTTGTCACGGCAACCACATAACTTGACTGCATACCAGTCTGCAAGTTCAAGGTGTCCTGGGCAGAGCATGGAGGCTGTCCTGCCTGGCTGTTATCCCCCTAAAAGAGGCTTCCACCTCCCGAGCAGAGCATCGTGAGAAAACACAGAGCAGAGCAGTCATCTCAGGCACTGCTCAGCCCCTGTCTGCTCTCCCCTTTCCTCTCCTTACCTCCTCCCCTGTGCTTGGTGGGTGGCCACAAGGCTGGCTAACAAGTATGTGCATCTCCTGTAAAAGAAAACATGGAAGGAAAGACAACTTCACCTCTGAGTTCGGGTTTATAAATGGAAGTGAGAGGAAAAGCAAGGCCAACTGTCAAGGTCTTGGAGGTCTTTGTTAATATGAACATGTCACTGTTATCTCAGAGAGCTGACCTTGATGGGAGTATTAGTTCTTACTTATGTCAAAGGGGAAAACACGTTTTAAATCTGTTTTCCTAGCAGGGAAATNGTTTATAAATGGAAGTGAGAGGAAAAGCAAGGCCAACTGTCAAGGTCTTGGAGGTCTTTGTTAATATGAACATGTCACTGTTATCTCAGAGAGCTGACCTTGATGGGAGTATTAGTTCTTACTTATGTCAAAGGGGAAAACACGTTTTAAATCTGTTTTCCTAGCAGGGAAATTCCATGGGGTTTTTAAAAGTCAAGATTCTTCCCAGAGCAATCAATGAATTCATTTGAACAATCGGTGTTTTGTCTGAAGTGAAAAGTTCAAGCTGATGAAATTAAAGTGTGTCCAATTGGAAAATGTATCAAGGGAGGGAGGGAAGGAGGAAGGAGAAAGAGGGGGAGGG
>SJYA01000037.1:699262-765127 GCA_006410615.1 Neotragus moschatus | reverse complement strand
AGGGGGGAGGGGGAAGAGGGAGGGGGAGAGGGCAGGGAAGGAGGGAGGGCTGATGCTGCTATGTGTCAACGGGACTGCATCAGCAGAAGCCCAGATATCTCATTAAACAGTGTCTCTGGGTTTGTCTGTGAGAGTTCTTCATGCTGATGTATGGCAAAAACCATCACAATACTGTAAAGCAATTATCCCTTAATTTAGTTCAGTTCAGTTCAGTCGCTCATTCACGTCCAACTCTGCGACCCCATGGACTGTTGCACACCAGGCCTCCCTGCCCATCACCAACTCCCGGAGCTTACTCAAACTCATGTCCATTGAGTCGACGATGCCATCCAACCATTTCATTCTCTGTTATCCCCTTCTCCTCCTGTTCTCAATCTTTCCCAGCATCAGGGTCTTTTCAAATGAGCCAGTNGGACTGTTGCACACCAGGCCTCCCTGCCCATCACCAACTCCCGGAGCTTACTCAAACTCATGTCCATTGAGTCGACGATGCCATCCAACCATTTCATTCTCTGTTATCCCCTTCTCCTCCTGTTCTCAATCTTTCCCAGCATCAGGGTCTTTTCAAATGAGCCAGTTCTTCCCATCAGTTGGCCAAAGTATTGGAGTTTCAGCTTCAGCATCAGTCCTTCCAATGAATATTCAGGACTGATTTCCTTAGGATGGACTGGCTTGATCTCCTTGCTGTCCAAGAGACTCTCAAGAGTCTTCTCCAACACCACAGTTCAAAAGCATCAATTCTTCGGCGCTCAGCTTGCTTTATAGTCCAACTCTCACATCCGTAAATGACTACCTGGAAAAACCATAGCTTTGACTAGATGGACCTTTGTAGGCGGCCTGAATTTATCTGGGTTCACTGCCTAAGTCAGGATCTTGGAGGGAAAGTCCCTGTGACGGTGTGTGTTTTGACTTCACTAATTCTCAAAAGCTAAACTTTAGGGAGCTTTTCATATTTAGTCCAGTACTTGGAATGCTCCTCTTGCTTGTATCTCTGCTCTTAGAAAAGTGAGTGTACAACTTGGAGTCAGGCCCTGACCAGATGAATCCTTGTCACGTCTATCATCAGCCAAGGACTGGTGAACCCTGGGGCCCTGTTTCCCAGGAACACAATCCATGCGGGTTCTTGACCTGGAAAACAGCCTCCCCAGTCTGAACAGAGGCAGCTGACTGCTTGGTTCTTGGGAGCGCACATGAAACCTGGGACGTGCATTCCGTTGGAGCAGGGTGTTCTTTGGGTTTAATGAAGTGGTGATGTGTCCATGAGAGAGGTTGCAACTTCAAGGCTGATATCACTCATGTTCTGCCCTCAGATAAGGAATCTAGGCCAGTGATTTGCTGGTTGCTTAAAAGCACTAAGAGCTGCCTTAATGCAAGTCAAGCCTGGCAGTGCCAGGCTCTTGATTTGGTTCAATTAATTATTTAGGGCCCAAAGTGGTCGTCCTTTCTAGTCCTAGTCCACATCTTATCTTTTGAGGGTCCTGGGGGAATCTGTTTTCTTGTCCGAATGCTGAGGGCCAATCACCACTTGCACGGGGACCTCAGGCCTCGTACTCTGTTTGTTTTGGAGCTGCACCAAGCCAGGCAGGATGGATCGCTCTACTTGAACTCTAAAGATGTCAGGCACACCCCCCGACCTTCCTCCCAGCCCCACGGCTCTGATAAGTGAGTAGGCCTTGAGTCCCGAGACCCACAGACATACTTGAATGATTTTACACAAATCAGCAGGGCCATCTCCTGGGCGAACTCAGAGCAGCTCTGGAAGGGCCACCAGCCAGCGACACAGGCATGGCCAACAGAACCAACACCTCTGCCCCGTACTACAGCTACGAATACTACCTGGACTACTTGGACCTCATGCCCGTGGATGAGAAGAAGCTGAGCGCCAACAAACGTGAGTCCTGAACTGGGGAAGCTGGCTGATCGCAGGCTGGGGGTTGGCGCAGATGGCTTTTCTCCATTCACTTATGAATACCGGGATATCACGGGAAAGCCAGAATGGAACTCTGAACTCGTAGATAGAAGGGGATGGAGAGTGTCTCTATTATCCTCTGTACTAAGTTGGAAACTAGCCTCTTGAGAAACTGACAATTTGGGAGCAGGCTACACTGGTAAGACAGATTTCTCAATAGAGTTATATTTGTCTCGGGGTCCAGTAACTAGATGAGTCTCTTCAAACTGTAGATTTCGAGTTTTCTGTTGCCTCCGTGTAGATGTGGGAGAGAGCTACGGTGTTCACTTCTAAGATGTGTGACTAACTCTTATTGAAAATACCCAGCAACGCTTCATCTTCATGGTCTCAGGACGGACCACCAGACAAGTTAACAGCCTTTTCTTCATCTTAACCTGCCCAGTCTTTATCTTGAAGTAACTCAGTAGTTTCTCAATAATCTTCTCTGACTATTCCAGTTACTCAGACCAGATAACAAGTCAGATGAGGAAATGAGCATAAAAAAACAAAACAAAAACAAATTTCCGGGAACCCATCCTTTCTGCCTATCCTGAAGTCCCTCAGGTTTCAGGGACTTCACTACAATCACACACTGTGTCTGTCAAAAATAAATGCGTCCTTAGAAAGAACACAATGCTTCCCATATGAAAATAGTCTGTTGCAAACCAGCCCAAAACTGAAATTCACTTCACTGGTATTATTTAATAAAAGGAGGCAGAGCCCTGACCGGGTCCTTGGGGAAAGTCCTATAGAATGTCTGGTTGGGAAGTGTTCCCTTTCCTATGTCATATCCACCTTCCAGAAGTGAAGGACTTATGTTTCATGTTTGGCTTGCTGAGGACTTCCTGTATTCCTGACACTGTAGCAAAACTTTTGGGGGGACAATAGATTTGGTGTGTTTTCTGATACAAGCTATATAGCCATAAAATGAAAATGCAGAGTTTTTTCACATGCAATTCACAATATGGAAGGCATAGAGTTATAGGGAGAAAGCGGCAGATTTGAAATAAAAGCCCACTCACAGATATTATCAAAAGTTCAGAACTTCAAGATTCATGCTGACCTGGACAACATATAGATGTGCATTTAGGAAGGATGTTTTAAAATGAACACAAATTAAATAAAATTCTAGCTCAGCTTCTGACGTCTCACTTATCACCTGGGCTCTAAAGTTGATCCCTGCTGCTTTGTGTTGGGGGGCTGTTTGCAACTTTGGGAGCTTAGAACACATGATCTCAATCTCTGCCCCCATCCGTTACCCACAGGTAACNTTTTAAAATGAACACAAATTAAATAAAATTCTAGCTCAGCTTCTGACATCTCACTTATCACCTGGGCTCTAAAGTTGATCCCTGCTGCTTTGTGTTGGGGGGCTGTTTGCAACTTTGGGAGCTTAGAACACATGATCTCAATCTCTGCCCCCATCCGTTACCCATAGATAACTTACATTTCTTGGGGAAAAGGCTGGGTTTCTCTAAATTGTGTGTGAGAGTTGAGATTTTTTTTTTTTTTGCACTTTGAACTAGAGTCAGACATTTACGACCTGGGGAGCTAGATATGAGATCAGATAAGTTCTTCCTCAAATTCCCAAACCCAATAACAATTATTTCAGTAAAGAATCTTGCCAGAGAGACCAGTCACTGTCCCCACCCGGGACAACCTAGATGTTGAGGACTTTTCACACTCACAGGGAGAAGCCAGGCTCTGTGTTGCTCCTATGAAAAGTAAGTATCGACTGGTATTTTTACAGAAAGTATTCAAGTTATACACCTTAAGGGACTGGCTAAATAACTCTCCCATATCTGCATACAGACTATAGAAAACATGATATCCACAATTTGAAGAAACCCACCTAACTTACTGGAACTCAAAAAAACTACATTAAACTCTATTAAGAAATACATTTTAAGGGAATTCCCTGGTGGTCTAGTGGTTGGAACTGGGTGCTTTCACTGTCCAGGGTCCAGGGTTCAATTCCTGGTCAAGGATATAAGATCGCACAAGGCATGTGGTATGGCCAAAAATAAACAAACAAATAAGTAAAGTTTTAAGTCTCATCTATTAAGAAAAAAGGAAATCCATCTTAAAAGAATATTCTGTCTCAAAAGTATCTTAGAAAGATACAGTGTACCACAAAAGTGTCTTAGAAAGTTAATTCTAAATTTATCACAAAGACTGCCAAATATCATTTTATACCCAGGTCCTAGATATCAGGAATCTTTAATATCCACAGAGAGAGGTGCTTTTTCTGGGCTCCTTTATTCCTGTTTGTGTCTCACCTATCCCAGGCTTCATGTCCTGATTTTAATTTCTATTGTCTGGGAAAGAAATTTGGGGCTAGGCAAAACTTTCTCCCCTGCTGGGGTGTTTGCACCTTGAATAGGTTAATTGTCTTGTTTTTGTTGTTTTTTTTCTGGGTGACCAGCCATGGACCAGTGACTGTTGAGTCTAGGTACATGGACTCTAAGCCTGTTAGCTATAATTCTCATCTGAACTGTGCCGCTTACTAGCTCTGTATCTTGGGTAAGTAAGTTAGTGAGGCCAGGCCAGATTCAGGAGGAGGGAATTAGATGGGTTTTAGTGCAAGAAGCGTTAAAAATTGGAGGCAGAGGACTTCCCTGGGGGTCCAATGGTTCTGACCTTGTGCTTCCAGGGCAGGGGACAGGGGTTCACTCCCTGGGGAACTCAGATCCTGCATGCCGTGTGGCACAGCCAAAAATAAAGCAAAACAAAAAATTAGAGGCAGTCTTTTCAGTTCACCATAAACAAGAAAAATATGGCAAATGGCAAGGTGTACTCCAAAGAAAAGTCAAATGGGAAAGGTGGCTAGGACAGCAGGAATCCAAGGTGGAAGAAGGCTGGTAAAGGCCTCACCTGTGGCCTCTGAAGAGGTGAGAGATTAAGTCTTGACGATGTCTTGGGAAGGAACCTTTTAGGAACACCAAGAGCCAAGGCTCTGAAGCAGAGGAGTGCCTGGTATATTCCAGGAATGACAAAGAAACTGCAGTGACTACTCCTTATATTTTGAGAAGCTACTTTTGAAAACTATCTTTTTCTCTTAAAATGGAAACCACTTTATTATTTCATAAGTCAACACAACCCATCCATCAACAGGACAAAAAAACAGAAATACGAGCTGCTGCTGCTGCTAAGTCGCTCCAGTCGTGTCCGACTCTGTGTGACCCCATAGACAGCAGCCCACCAGCACCCTGCCCCCACCCCTGTCCCCGTCCCTGGGATTCTCCAGGCAAGAACACTGGAGTGGGTTGTCATTTCCTTCTCCAAAGCATGAAAGTGAAAAGTGAAAGTGAGCTTGCTCAGTTGTGTCCGGCTCCTAGTGACCCCACGGACTGCAGCCTACCAGGCTCCTCCGTCCATGGGATTTTCCAGGCAAGAGTACTGGAGTGGGATGCCATTGCCTTCTCAGAGAAATACGAGCAATTGATATGAAAAGACAGTAACAGAAGAAGCTCAAAGGGCCAAGGTACAGGAGAAAATGTTCAGTGTCATTAGGGAAATGCACTGGGAAAGAAGTAGGTACCATTTCACAACCACTCAATCAGTGGGAGTTAAAAGGCTGATATTTGAAGCATTGGGGTAGGAAGGACAGAAATTAGTACCGTTAAATGCAGCTGATAGGATGAAACTTGAGTTCACCATTTGGGAGAGCAGCTTGGCAAGAACCAAAAAAAGTTACAGATGCTCACAAGGCATCACGCAGAATCCCCTGCCTGGTGTCCGCCTGGGGAAGTGCGTACATGTGTCCACCAGGATGCAGGTATTTCAGTGTCCACCGAAGCACTGTCTGACAGTCGGAAAGTGGAAATGGCCTAATATCCACCAACAGGAGACGGGATAAATGAATGATGGCTGTGTTACTACAGGCATGCTCAGTCACTCAGTCACATCTGACTCTTGTGACCCTGTGTGCTACAGCCCGCCAGGTTCCTCTGTCCACGGGACTTTTCAGGTGAGAATACTGGAGTGGGCTGCCATTTCCTCCTCCAGGGGATCTTCCCAAACAAGGGATCGGACCTGAGTTTCCTGTGTCTCCTGCAGGAGACGTTCTTCTTTTCATTGTTCTCTATTTAATCTTTCGAATAATTTATTTTATACTTAATAGCTTAGAGAGTCACTTTATGGGGACATTTTATTACACAAGAANAAGTGTGCTCCCGGCGGCGGAGCGCAGCACCCAGCTGGCCACCAGGGAGGCGACAGCACCCACGGGGCCCGGGTCTTCGCACTCCGGGTCGGTGCTGAGGAACTCGGGCCCCCAGTGGGTCAGGATGGACCTCAGGAGGCCCCTGCACGCCTCCAGGGTGGACGCCAGCAGTTTGGGGTCAGCCGGCTCCTCCGCCTCGCCGGGTCTCCGCTTCCGGGCCCGTGGGCCTTTGGCTCGGGCTGGCGCGTCAGGCTTGTTCTTCTCCTTGAGCATCTCTGTTACCCGTACACACAGAGGAAAAGAGAAAAGGCGTGAGACTACTGTTCCCCCTTCTCCGTCCCCACAGAGATGCAGAGGGTGGGCATCCATGCAGGGGAGGGTTCTCACAGGACGCACCCGGTCTGGAGCTCAGGCAGGGCTGTTTTTCCCTGTGACCATCATCACCACTATTATAACAGCTGAGCTCAGGGGAGCGGGAGCTGGGGCCCCATCTCCCTCGAGTGCTATGAAGACACACAGGCCCTGTCTCTAAGCCTCGCAGCTGTGGACGTGCTACTCAGAGGTGCGGGGGAGACGCTGGCTGCTCTGAGGGGTGGGGAGGGCAGCAAGCACGCCTGGGGAGTGAGAGATGAGACAGAACCACGCAGCGGATACTCACTTAGCAGCTCCCGGACTTGGCACTTCTCCACGGCGGCCCTCAGGTCCTCCTGGAGCCGGACGTCTCTCTCGAGGAGGCTCCACTTGTGCAGGAGCACAAGGACGTCCTGGGTGGATAGCACCGTGGCGTTCACAGTCAGACGGTTCATGTCCTTGAAGGCCTGCAGCACGGTGGCCCGGTACCTCAGGACCGAGTCGAGTGCCCCGAAGAAGCCGGTCAGCTGGGCAGAGGCCAAGGTGGGCCTGTGGGGGGAGCCCATGATTCCAGGCTGGGCGAGAGCTGCCTCTTTGCCTGCATCCCAGGACCCAGGCAGCCGGGCAGCAGATAAGCCACAGACTTGAGGTGCCGGGCAGCCCTTTCCAACAGACCAGGGCATGGAGCCCAGCACTTCTCCAGGGGAGGCAGACAGGGCACCAGGGTCTGACCTCCACCCTGGAGGCACAGAAAGTTCTCTGGAAACTGGGAGAGGGTCAGGGTGCCAGCTGCCCTGCTAACAACTCCAGGACCACTGGATCCTCTCCCACTCAGGAACTAAAGGCCAGGAAAAGCCCTGGGATAGCACCACCCATGGCCAAGCCTGACAGAGGGCATTGGAAGGACATATATTCCTCCAAGTTCTAAGGAATTTAAAATTCGAAACTGTCTGCTCTAACAGTTTTCACATTTATTGATATGGTTGCTATTCTGAATTACAGCCTGTTCTCAGAGACCAATGTGTCTTTGGTGGTGTTTGGTTGCAATGTTGTGTCCGATTCTTTGTGACCCCCATGGACTGTAGCCTGCCAGGCTCTTGTGTCCATGAAATTTCCCAGGCAAGAATGCTGGAGTAGGCTGCCATACGTCTTTGGACAACTCCAAAATAAAGACCCTGATGCTGTGAAAGACTGAAGGGGACAACGGAGGATGAGATGGTTGGATGGCATCACTGACTCAACAGACATGAGTTTGAGTAACTCTGGGAGTTGGTGATGGATAGGGAAGCCTGGCGTGCTACAGTCCATGGGGTCGCAAAGAGTCGGACACGACTGAGGGGCTGAACTGAATTTAAAATAAGAAACATGGCTACCCAGAATGGATTTAACAGCTGATTTCAGAATAACAGAAAACGAAATGCCCTATTCTTTATCAAGGTTTTCACTCTGAGATGACAATACATTCGCTATCTATCTTCTGGTTCCAATCAGCACACCTCTGTTCCCACATCAGAAGTATTGAGGACATGGTGTATTTTCTCTAACACAGTAGAATCTGACAAGCACTGAGTTTTCCTTTGGAAACCAAGCAAGAAATTCCAAGGGGAAAATACTGAAAATTTCCAGGAAACTCATGGCTGAAAGGGAGCCTGTGCAGGCTAATAGAAGTGGAGGTGAGTCTGGAAACAGCTTAACTTTCTTAGGTTTAAAGTCACAGAAAACATGTTCTTTCTACAAAACATCATTTTGAGTGCTTGAATCCAAATATCCAGGTAGATGGTTTTTCTGATAAAAATGATCTGGCGTGACAGGCTGCAGGTTTTCTGTGTGTTAAGTTCTCCTGGTCTGGAAAGGAACCTCAAAAGTCTAACTGTTAAAGAACAGCAGCAGAAACAGGTGTCCTGAGGTCACCACAAGGACCACAGCCCTGGCCCAGAGCCCTGGCCCAGAGCCCACCTGTGGAGCCAGGACCAAGGGGAGGGGCTCACCTCAGGTGCTTCGTGAGCACAAGGAGAACGTAGAGGAACTCGTCCACCAGGTGCAGCGCCAGCAGCTTCGGGGGCTCCTGGGACCCAGGCTTGCAGGGAGGTTGCACCCCGGCCTCCACTTCTCTGTTGCCCAGCGTGGTCACCCACAGTGTGCACAGCAGGGAGATGAGGTTGGAAAGCAGCTCAGTCTCCAGAAACCTGAAGCCGAACACGGGGAGAGTCACACCCTCTGTCACACCCTCTCTTCCCATCTCCTGGAGGGGTGGGCGGGAACCAGGGAGGAGCCGGTGATGGTGATGGCCACCCCAAGGTGCCGGCTTCTTCCCCAGCCCCCAACCCTTTCATGCGCTCACTCAGCCACTGCAGCCCCCGACAGGCATAGCACCTAAGGCAAGACAGGGTGTCTGCTACAAAACACAGTTCCATCCCAGGATGAGGCTGCAACCCTCCTTTCTCACCAGAAACTTTCTGGTGAAAGAAACTTTCTGGCCAGCCCTCCTTTCTCCCCTCAGTCCCATCTAAGAGATACTCTGGAGCCTCTGTGGCACAAGAGGGAGAGCCTCCCCGCCCATGAGAACAACCCACTCTAAAGCACAGAGGCAACAGCCAGGGGCAGACAATCAGCCAGCACTCGACCTGCCTCGTTTGGGTCCGGGAACCCCGCCCAGGAGCGCTTCCCCATTAAAGCCTGTTAGACACTCTTTGGTGTCCTGGCCTTTTACCTAACACTGTATAGTCCATGGAGTCGCAAAGAGTCAGACAGGACTGAGCGACTTTCACTGTCACTGTCTGTCAAGAAGCGGAAGAGACCAGAATGCTCTCGTTCTCTCTCCCTGCCGGGATGCCGGCCCACGGGAGGTGAGAAAACGAATCCATGTCGTTTGAGCTACCCAGTGATAGCAGCGCCGGTCACAAGACAAGATACACACGCCAGCCCTTGATGCTCCAGTACGGGCCCTTAGCAGGGCACCTCGACCCTGGGCGGGAGTGGAGTGCCAAACCCACATCACTGCATGAGCGAGCGCTCCCGAAACCCTAGGCTCCCCCCGTTTCTGCCTCAGGGAGGGCAGCGGCCTGGAAACCTCGGAGAGAACCCACTCCCGGAGAGCAGCCTGGGCCACGCAGGAGAGACAGAAAGGTGGTGTAGAGGACGCTATTTTGGAGAATGTTGATTCTCCTGGACTCTCCTAGCGGACACTGGAGCTGCAGAAGCTCCCATGATCTCACGGTCTCCCCCCACTCTCCTCTGCCTGATGCCCAGCATGCACGCACACATTCTGCCTATACCTGCCCCATGCCCAGCGCGCATGCGGTCCCCTGCCCCGCCCCACTCCATGCCCAGCATGCATGTGCATTCTCCCCTTCCCACTCCATGCCCAGTGTACATGCGCTTCCTCGCCCCCACGCCCAGCACGCATGTGCGCTCGCCCCGCCACCATGCCCAGTGCGCATGCGCTCCTCCACCCTATCCCAGCCCAACTCCTCTTTCCAGGACATAAAGTGCTTACTTGCTTTCCAGGATGTTTAGGACCCACGTCAGGAGGCTGTAGTCCCGCAGCATCTCATAGGCAGACCTGGCATCCCGGGCGGCATTCTGCAGAATCTCCAGAATCCAGTTCTGTCAACCCCAAACAAAAAGTCATTGGTCTTCCGTGGGAATAACTTGACTTACCTGAACCAGGCAAGGCCTTAGAAAAACAGAACGCTGTGTCCCCAATACCCAGGCAGTCGCTGCACGTGACATCTGCCAGGTCTGCGAGAATGGTGGCCGTGGGGGACCACCTGCCCCGCCGTAACAGCCAGAGGACACAGACGGCCGCAGGGAGAGCGCCAGCCCGGGGACACCCACCCGCTAATCCATCACAAGGGGAGACGTGGCACGGAAACTGCGCGGCCCCGCATGCCAGCAGACTGAGTGGGACAGTGAAGAATCATTGCTAGTCCAGCCATGAACTGCTGGCGGCTCATTTCATCGCCTCCATTTTACCACGTGGAGAGGACAGAGAGATGGGACTCTCACTTGAACTGTTAACTGGGTGCTTCCCCACCCACCCCCGCCCCCGCATATACTTTTTTTTTTTTTTGGCAAACCACATGGCATATGGGAATCTTAGTTCCTCGACCAGGAATTGAACCCACGCCCCCTGCAGTGGAAGCACAGGGTCCTAATCACTGGAGCACCGCGGAAGTCCCTAATGGGGTGCATTAGAGTTCTCACATTGCATAAAAAGTAGAAATCTACCGTACCCAAATTCCGCTTATACAGACTCACTCCTCTTTACCCATATTTTAGGTGACGCCAGAGACAGACACTGATCAGGCTAGAAACTCATCAAAACCCCACAGGCCTTTCCTAGCTAACGTCTCACTCCACACGATTTCTTGCTCCAGGGACAGAACTCAGGTGCAGACTCCCTGTCAGCTGTGAGGCAGGCAGTTTCAAAGCCCGACTCCTTTCCCAACCAAGGTCCGATGACCTGCAGTTTCTCTGTGTTACGTGACACGCTGGTGGCTTGCTCATGTTGGAAGTGCCTCAGTCGTGTTTCCAGAGCTCTCGGCTGCCCAGAGCCTCCTTGTTCCTCACTATCCGCCTCCCTCCCCGCTGGCCCTGGGCCCAGGTGACAGCAGGGAAGCTAATGTTGAAGCAGGCAGTCAGGTGAGGATTTGCAGGTGGTGGAACCCCGAGCAAAGGCCCCCCTCAGCCCCCAGCCCCTGGGGCCGCCTACCTGGGCCGCCTCATCGCACAGCGGGCTGCTGAAGAAGGACAGGACGATGTGGAGGACGCCCCGCCTGGTGCACAGCTTGAAGCAGTGTGTGTCCCGCATTCCCTGGCGGAGAAGCCCCAACACCCACTCCCGCTCCGTCTTCTGCTGTAAAGGCCCGTAAACAAGAGACTGTCGTTAAACATGTGAAGGCTTTTTTTTTTTTTTTTCCTGAAAACTCTTCCAGCACCACTATTTTCAAGGGGTGGTGAAGACTGCAGCATGACAGCCCCCGACCCTCCGTTTCTGGGTCTGTTATTAAAAACCCTCCCTCTCTCCTCTCTGCTTCCATTTCTCTGGGTCAGGAATAAAGGACCAGGTCACGTTTACACACTCAACTGTGTTCAGTGTAGTGTTAGTTGCTCAGTCGTGTCTGACTCTTTGTGACCCTGTAGACTGTAGCCCGCCAGGCTCCTCTGTCCATGGGATTTTCCAGGCAAGAATACTGCAATGGGTTGCCATTCCCTTCTCCAGGGGATCTTCCTGGCCCAGGGATTGAACCCTGGTCTGCATTACAGGAGAACTCTTTACCATTTGAGCTACAGGGAAGACCTCAACTGTGCTCATATGTTCAGCAAAAGCATATCAGTAGTCAACCCTGTGATTTGTCCAGAAAATAACTGTGAGGAGGCTGTGACTCGAGGTCTCTAGAGTCTGTGAGGTCTGAGAAGTCACCCCAGAATCCTGGTATGGACTGGGAAGCGTTTTCACAGGCAGGCCCGCCTGCCCCCCACCCGACCCCCATACTCCACCCCAGCCTGTGCTCTGCAGCCGACAAGTCTCCGCAGGGACAAGTTGGTGCAGTGGCTGAGCATCCCACTCAGGAGACTGGGAGCCCTGTGGACCTCAGGGCAGGGTGCTACCTTGAAGTCCGAGCTGTAGAAGAACTGGTAGAAGCCTGGAACTTTGCTCATGTTCAGGTACTCGTGGGACAGCAGGAACTTGTTGAGCTTCAGGTACATATGCTCCTCTGTGAACACAAGCAGACGGTCACTCAAAGAAAAGGGAAGTTGCTCGGTCGTGTTCAACTCTTTGCGACCCCATGGACTGCAGCCTACCAGGCTCCTCCATCTATGGGATTTTCCAGGCAAGAGTACTGGAGTGGGTTGCCATTTCCTTCTCCAGGGGATCTTTCCAACCCAGGGATCAAACCCAGGTCTCCTGCATTGCAGACAGATGCTTTACCATCTGAGCCACCAGGGGAGCCTGACTGTCCCTCAGGATGGTGCCAAAAGGACACCCCATGAGCAGGTGGAGTCGGGGAGTGGGGTCCTAGGGGGGTGGTCAGACAGAAATCCCTGCCCCCATGGGCTTTCTAATTCTCATCCAGGTGATCAGTTCTCAAGAATTAAAATACAGTAAGACACCTTAGGTCTACACGGCGTAAGGGCTTCTCTCACGGCTCAGGGACTACTTGGGGATGCCCAGTCCATTGCTGGTACCACTCCCTCCGAGGCATCAGCCTAAGCTCCAATCAGCTGGTGGGCAGAGTGCGGGTTGCCACACTGAAGACAGCACAGGGCGAATACCAGCTCATCGGCCTCCCACTGAGGGAGCTTCCACAGCAAAGGGGGCTCAGACCTGCCCTGGTCACTTGGCTCTGGGATGATATAGGGACGACACCTCCTCCCATGGTCTCACCCTTGGCCTGTCATCTCCTGTTTATCCAAAGAACCTGCAGCCTCACAGCCCATCCGAGACCGCTGTCCTGAGCCCCGCACTGGCCTGAGGTCTGATGTGAGACAGCTCACCGAGGGGGGCACAGACTGGATGGGAGGCCAAGACTATCCCTCGTGGCCTCGGCTAGGATATTTCCTCTGAAGAGCCTGTTTCTCACCAGCGGGACGACAAGCAGCCTGTGAGTCTAAATGGCTAATTACCTTCTTCCCTCCCATAATTTCTAAGGTTAAAAAAAAACATGTAATAAAAATGATACAGGAGCAGATGAAAATCTGATCTGAATTCCAGCAGCAGCTTGACTGCAGACTAACTGCCAGGCCTTGGACAAACTATTTGGGATCCCAGGTGGTGCTAGTGGCAAAGAATTCACCTGCCAATGCAGGAGACCTAAGAGATGTGGGTTCGATCCCTGGGTCAGGAAGATGCCCTGGAGTAGGAAATGGCAGCCCACTCCAGTATTCTTGCCTGGAGAATCCCATGGACAGAGGAGCCTGGCGGGCTACAGCCCATAGGGTCACAAAGGGACAGACATGACTAAAGCGACTTAAGCTTGGGGTTAACCTTCGGCTGGAAGGCTGTCTCCTTGTCTGAAAACAACCACATTACCTGCAGAGCCCTGTGGTCCCTAACGGCATCAACATTCTGTAACTTTTCACTAGTGACAAAAAGGAAAGGTCCCATGATAGACTGACTCGTGCTCAGACCACCCCAACAGTGGGCAGCTGCGAGGACCAAGCAGAGCCATGTTCTGCACCCTGGTGACGCGGGCACAGGGACCCACAGGCCGCTTGTCGTCCCAGTGGTGAGCTGTGCTCACGCTGACCCCCGAGCTTGGAGTGTGGCTGCCAGCACCGATGGGGCCTCTGCGTCAGGCCCCCTCTAAGCACACGTGCACATTGGTGACTCCCTCAACAGGGGCTCTGGTGGAGCTGTGATCTGCCTTCACTGCAGCTTTACACGCCTGCAGGCAGACAGGAACACATACTCGTCCCCCATCATACTCACACACCCTCTCCTGCACCTTGCACTTGTGACCCTCACACACATGCTGTGGACTGGCTATGCCAGTGGGATTAACACCACCAAGTGGGCTCGCTCAGCCTCAGAATTTCCACCTTGCCCCGACCCGATTCTAGCAGTGGCACCTGGTTTCAAGATCTGCAACGCTGCCTTGGCAATGAAGAGAGCCAGGGTGAAGGTGAGTCTCATGTTCTTGGTTCGGATCCCGTTCCGGACCACATCCAACAGGTACAGCACCTTAAAAGCAGGAAAAAGGGCGGGGTTGGGGGGAAAAATTTGCAGAACAGTTGTGACCAGCCTTGTCTCGTGCAGCCTAATCCATGGCTTTACAGGGTGGCCTGCTCCTCACATCCAGGGGCTCACCCCCCACCACCACCTCAGGGCATGGCTTCTGAGGCTCTGTGTCCTGGGTGACAGCTGCTGTAACCTGAGTGCAGATCAAGGAACCAGTCGAAAGAAATGAGCACTGCTCTGCCCTTCATGACACAGGAAGAGTTCTTGTAAGGGGAGACCTCTCTCTACCACCCGGGGCTGAGGACCTAGGATGACCTCTGGCATCTCCTCCCGCCCCGCCAGGAGGAGACAAGACTCTGGTTCCGTATCAGAGTCTCTGGGCAACACCTCTGAGTTCTTCAGGAAATCTTCCCACCAGGCCCCCGCAGCCCCGCTCACCTGGGGCTGCTCCCGGAAGCGCGCCCCCTCCAGCTGCGAGTAGTAGGCCGCCAGCACCGCGTAGGCTGCGGCGCGCATCTGTGGGTCGTAGCTGCTGAGGGCCGCGACAGTCAGGCCCAGAGCATTTGAATCCACGAATTTTCTACAATCCACCACAAATTCTGAGGGCGATAAAACACAGCATTAACTACACACACACACACACACACACACAGCATTAACTATACACACACACACACACAGCATTAACTACACACACACACACACACATACACACACACACAATGATTCCATGACGCACGCAACATGGGGTTCCATTTCCTTTCGTAGTTTACCATCACCAGCAACGTGTGTGCTTGCCAGACACAGACATGCAAGCCCCCCTCCTGCTCCCTTAGGTTCTACTGCGGTTGTCTAAAAGACTGTCCCCTCCTGTAGCAACAATCACACGCCTTCAGTCTCTGAGACACTTGTAAATCCCAACGAGGACTCCTTCATCACTTCTCACAAGTACCCGAGGGGTTGGAGAACATCAGAGATGTTCAGAGGTGACATCAGGACCCACCACTGTGGTCCCAGCATGAAGAAGCCTGAGGTTAGGGGGAAGGGACTCAGCAGGAAAAGCCAGTGTATTCAGTCAGATGAGTGATCTTGGAATGTACTATCAATAAAAGATAAACCAAAAAAAAAAAAAAATATATATATATATATACACACCACTGATAATATTTTCTACAAGTCAAAACTCTTTTTTATTTTCTCTTCTCTCCCCAAAGTTTAACACTTAAAAAGATAATGTCCACAGTTTAAACAAAAAAAAAGCTAAAAATAAATCAAGAAGAATGATAATAGCTACTTCTTAGTCCAAACAGCTATATAAACACATAATGGTCCTCAAACGGGTAGCTGTCCAAAAGTGTAGGAACCACAAGGTGGAGGACCTGTGGGTGTGCCTGCAGTCCCTGCCTTGGGGTGACAGGGCTGAGAGGGGCTGAGTCACACCAGGGATGGGGACCCACGCATCACACAAGCTCTCTTCCTCCTCAGAAGCAGCAAGAGCTCCTGGAAGCCGCTTACGCGCGGGTCCCCTCCCCTTTCTCAGCTCTCACACCATATTGCAGAAGGACCAGCATTTCCACTTCGAGACAGGAAAGAGATTCATCTGTCCAAGTGAAAAAACAATTGAAGGCACGAACTAAGGATTTTCAAGACACTGGACATGGAGCAACAGAGGACAGTGATCCCTGAAGACGGGAAACCAGGTGACCCTCCGATTGTTCCAGCTCACACCTGGAGTTCCCAGGCTGTGCACAGCAGGGCAAACTGAGGCAGAGCCTGGGCAGCTCTGAGTTGAGGGGGCCTGGGAGGCCAAGTGGCCGGAGTTCATGAGGCCGAGCCTGAGAGAAGACTGCCCCACTGAGAGGACGCCCATCAGCAAGAGCACGTGAACAAGCCAGCCCAGGCTGGGAAAGAACCACCCAGAGGGCTGAGCAGCGACAGCCCCAGCCTCCTACCAGCCAGGGCCAAGTCCCCACAGCTCCCAGGGACAAAGCAGCGGGCTCAGGGCATGTCCCCTCACTTGTGCAGCAAAGGCCCTTCCAGACTAAATGTTGCTCTGGGCCCACCTAACAGAGCTTATGAGCAACACTGGAAAGGATCAAACCATTTCTAAGAAACTTGAGTGTGTACTAGAACAAAGCTGAACAACATTCCACAAGAATACCAAAAATTCCCAGCCCCAAAGAAGGTAAAACTCACAATTTCTGGCTTCCAATAAAAATTGTGAGACAGTCAAACAAGCAGGAACATGGCCCATTGTGAAGAGAAAAACTTACATTTGGAAATGACTTCTAAATGACACAGATAACAGAATTAGTAGACAAAGACATTTATAAAGTTAGCAGCACTGAATTCTTCATGCTCAGGAAACTAGAGGATGGACTTCCCTGGTGGTTCAGTGGTAAAGAATCTGCCCGTTAATGCAGGAGACGTGGGTTCAATCCCTGGTCTGGGAAAATCCCTCTTGCCTTGGAGCAACTAAGTCTGTGGGCCACAACTATTGAGCCTGTGCTCTAGAGCCTGGGGAACTACAACTACTGAGCCTGCACGCCACAACTAGAGAAAAGGCCGTGTAGCCATGAAGACCCAGCACAGCAAAAAATATACAAACAAATAAAAAGAAGCTAGCAGAAAGACTGGGTGTGTTAAGTAGAGACACGGAAGATAAGAAAATCCTAGTCAGGCTTCTCGAGATAAAAATTTTAAATTTCTGAAATGAAAAACACACTGGATGAATTGATGACAATGTAAACGGGTGCAGTCACTAAGAAGGACAGAATGGAGGTATCTTTAAAAAATTAAAAATAGAGCTAACATGTGATTCAGTCATCCTACTCCTAGGCATATATCTGCAGACAACCATAACTGGAAAAGATACATGCACCCTAATGTTCGCTGCAGCGCTATTGACCATAAGTAAGATAGGGAAGCAACCTAAATGCCCACCAACAGAGGAACACATAAAGAAGATGTGGTGCATTCATACAACGGAATATCACTCAGTCGTAAAAAGAACCAAGTGCACTCATACAACGGAATATCACTCAGCCATAGAAGAACCAAGTGCATTCATACAACGGAATATCACTCAGCCAAAAAAGAACCAAGTGCATTCATACAACGGAATATCACTCAGCCATAAAAGAACCAAGTGCATTCATACAATGGAGTATCACTCAGCCATAAAAAGAACCAAATGCATTCATACAATGGAATATCACTCAGCCATAAAAAAGAACGAAATGCCACTTGCAGCAACATGGAGATGAATTTAGAGATTATCATACTAACCGAAGTAAGCCTGAGAGAGAGAGATAAGATATGGTATTGCCTATATGTGGAATCTTTAAAGAAAAAAAAAAATGAACTTCTTCATGGTTACCAAAGGACCAGGGAGGAGAAATAAATTAGGAGTATGGAATTTACATACATGCACTACCATATAAGAAGGAAAAAAGGCCTACTTTATAGCCCAAATAACTATACTCAATATTTTGTAATAACCTATAAAGGAAAAGAATAGATATATTTTTGTATAACTGAATCATTTTGCTGTATACCTGAAGCTAACACAACACTGTAAATTAACTATACTTCAACAAAACAAACAAAAAAGAAAAATGTACTAGATAAGCTGATCAGAAGATTAGACACTGCAGAAAAAAAGATCTGTGAACTTGAAGACACAACAGAATTTAACCAAACTGAAACACAGAGAAACACAGAGAGAAAAAAGAATTCTAAAAACATGAGCATTTGTGGGACAATTTCAAGCAGGCTAATACATGTGGAAGTGGAGTCCCTGAAAATGAAGATATAATGGCCAAAACTCTTCCAAATTTGAAAAACTACAAACCTACAGGGCCAAGACAGTCAAAAAATAAAATAAAATTATACCCAAGTTTATCATAATCAAATTGCTTACAACCAATGGTTAAAAAAAATCTTAAAACTGGTCTCAAAACATAGAGAGGAGCAAAGATGAGAATGGCAGCAGATTTCCTGTTAGAAACAATGCAATCTAGAATCAAGGCGCCAACATCTTTAACATACAATAAGAAAAAAATTTGTCAACCTAGAACTTTATACCCCATGAAAATCTTTCGGAAGTTAAGACGTTTTAGAAGCGGAAAGAATGGATCACCAACGGCCATGAACTTCAAGAATTCTTAAAAGAAGTGTTTTGGGAAGAAGGAAAATGATAGAAGATGGAAATTAAAGGGTGAAGAGAACACGAAATGATAACTATGGGATAAACATAAAATATTTAAACCCCTTTAAAAGGTAATTGACAGGCTGAAGCAAAAACAACCACATATTGTGAAATCTTTAACATATGGATGGAAAATTTATGAGATTTATAGCATGAAAGCTAGGAGGGGAGAGAGAGATACTAAGGTGCTTCTACTATCCATGGAGTGCTATAATGTCACTTGAAGGTAAACCACAATACATTGAATATGTATTTAATAAGCCCTAAAGCAACCAACACACACACACACACACACACACGTACATATACTCACAAGCACATGAACTAATTACTGCTAAAAGTCAATAAATAAACTGGAATCAGATCAGTAACCGACATTAAATGGTATATACATTCCAATTAAAAAGCATCACTTCATGGCAAATAGATGGGGGGAAAAAAAATGGAAACAGTGACAGACTTTATTTTGGGGGGCCCCAAAATCACTGTGGATGGTGACTGCAGCCTCGAAATTAAAAGACATGACTGAGACGGAATAACAGTAACATGGTCAGACTAGATGCAAAAACAAAATCCAGTGTCTGCTGTCTACAAGAAACCACTTTTAATCTCAAGATGCAGATTTTAAGTAAAAGGAGGGAGTGGCGATCATTTTGAAATGTATAGAAACATCAAACCATTATGTTATGCACTAGGAGCTAATACTGCTGTAGGTCAACTATAGTTGAACACGTGTACACCCGTGGCGGATTCATGTTGATGTGTGGCAAAACCAACAGTATTGTGAAGTAAAATAAAGTAAAACAATAACAACAAACAAACAAACAAACCCAGAGGAAAAGAGATCAGATTTGTGGCTACCAGACCCAAGGGATAGGAGGGAAAAGTGATGAAGGGAGTCAAAACATACAAACTCCCAATTATAAAATAAATAAGTACTAGGGATATAATGCACAATACAATAAATTTAATTAACACAATTGTATGCTGTATGTGAAAGTTGGTAAGAGAGTAAATCCTGAGTTCTCAGCACAATGAAAATATTTTTTAATATTTCTTTAATTTTATTGTATACAAGGTGTTAGATGCTCACTCAACTGACTGTCGTAATCATTTCATGATGTGTGTTAAGTCAAATCACTATGTTGAATATCTTAAATTTATACAGTGCTGATGTCAATTATATCTCAGTAAAACTGGAAGGGAAAAAAAAGCAAAAGAAAAATGAATAATTAGAAGACTCTTCTGCTCTAACAGCTTACACACTAACTTTTCTCATTTCTAAGAAGTGACTACTTCTGATGGGAGGGGGTGGAATTTCCAGAAGCTTCACAAAGCATCAAACTGAGGGATGAAATGATACTATTTTGGGGAAGATGAGATCTATTTAAGATACACCTACATACCCACTGATACGTAATAAAAACACATAAATAGAATAAGTTTGGGAAAGAGAACATTCTAAACTTTTAATATAACACTCACTAAAATAGCTAGTATTTAGCAGTAATCACGGATACTTTAAAGACAAAAGGATTTTTCATATGTCCATGAGGAAAAGTCAATTTCATGATTGTGGGATCTGCTATTCTCTGCAAGTCTTGGCTTTGTAAAACGTATGGAAAAGAGCTGCTCCTTGAGAGTTGAAAATATAAAAGGTGATCAAAAAACAGTTAGGAATACCAGTCGTTTTGTTTAAGAACCTCAAAAATAGCAACCTCCCCTGGTGACAACAAATCTGTCCTGGCTTAACCAGGACAATTATCAAGGATTAAAATGCAAAGCAGTTCACGTTTTAAGGGGTTCAGTGGCAGCAGGGAGGTGCTGTCAGAGTCTCAGCAGCTTTCCTCACACCTCCTCTCACACCCTTGCCTAGAGGCGGCCTGGCCAGGAAGGCGCATTGCAGGGAGGGTCCCCGTCCAGGGGCCTAGAGAGAACCGCACAGGCGCCTCTCTGTTCTGTGAACAGCGACTGAAGGGCTTGGCCTGGCTCTCCCGAGGACAAGCATTTGCTGTGCGAGCATTTGTCGGTGCCATTGCAAAAGGCTGGGCCTGCTTCTCAGCCGAGGACTCAACGGGGAGAAGCAGCACGGTTAAGGAAACAGGTTCCCACTTTCAGCAAAGCGCTGACACGCAACGCTGAGACTGGTTCTCTCAAGCCTGGCCACCACACCAAAAACCAACCACACGCCCAATTTAGGATTACAAGGACCCCGGTGCCACCTCGGGAAACAAAAATATGCGTGAACAACTTCTGCCACGCACGGCATGGATGAGCCTCACAGACACAGTGTGGGTAAATGGGGCTTCTACAAAAGAAAAGAGGGTGTTTAATGTCATCTGAATAAACTTCAAGCATAGGACACTGGCCCCTACTGAGGGGCCAGCAAGGGGCCTGGGGGGCTGGGGACTATGTTCTGTTCCTTGATCTGACTGGGGGTCTTCCCCCAACTCACAGATACATCATGTGACCTGTATGGGTTTCTATACATCACACTTCAATAAAAGTTAATTTAAAACATTGTTCATGCTCACTTATCCGCCAGGGCAAAAGTAAATGCAATAATAACTTAAAAAAAAAATAACAATATGAAAAAAAGATGGACGACTTAATTCAACCACAGTAAGCCTGTGGCCATTATAAATGCTGTTCACAAACTTCTGTTTTATTCAGCTTGTCCCTTTACCGCTACTTTTCCCCTCCTGATGAATTCGTTTGCTTCCCTTTATCAGATGATAAAAATTTGTTTAAAATATTCTGCTTCCATTTTTGTTGTTGTTGTTCTGGACTATAAGCAAGTAGCCCGGAGCAAAATTTAATGACCTAGTTTTTCTTGGTTGCTTGTTTTGCATTTCTATCCGCCTATCTATTTCTACACTTTTAAAAATATTCTACTTTAATGTGAATGATCGTTGTGTAACCAGTATTTCAAGCTAGCGCAAATCCTTTCTGGTAGACATGCTCTGCAAATGTTATAACAATAAAATGTAAAATGGGCTGTATTTCCCCAACTTGAAAGAGCATTTACTAGTTACCTCTCTTCACAAAAGGCCTTTCAGATCCTGTCCTTCCTCTACCCTCCTTTGCCCTAAAAGGGCAATATTCAAGATCCTGAGAACAGCAGTCCTGATTTTACTATTTCTCTATTAAAGTGTTTTCCAAGCCCCTGCCTTTCTGCCTCCTAAACGCTCTATTGAAAGGCAGGGCAACAGACTAAATGACTCGCAGTAATTCACTGGAGTTGCATCATATTTTCAGACTGTGGAAAATCTGTTTTCATATTTGATGAGAAACAGACTTAGCTGGCACAGCCAAGGCATGGGGGAATCAAAGAGCATAGTAGACGTGGCTCCCCCAGTCGCTGGCCATCATCACCACTTGACACTCACACTTGCTCTCTTGCAAAAGATTCCGCTCAGCCACAGAACCCGGTGTCCAAGGCAGGGGTTTGCTCTGAGAACACAGCCCTCTCAGTCTTCTGTGAGGAACTGAAGGGCAGCGGTGGAGGATCAGCAAATCTGGTTATAAGGAGCAACATTTAAGTATAGAAAGATGTCAGATTTAGAGAAATCCCCAGTGGTCCAGTGGTTATAGACTCAGAGCTCTCACTGCATGGGCCCAGGGTTCAAACCCTAGGCGGGGAACTAAGATCCCACAAGCTGCATGGCAGGGGGGGTGGGGAAAAGATGTCAAATTTAAAAACGGGGAACACAAGAGTGATCAGTGAGGCATGGTCTCCCAGGGCACCTAATCTATGCAGTCATGGCAACCAGGAGGTAGATACCAGGGACCCTCTCAGGCAGCACACTGACTGGAGCCTAACACAGCAGATGGATGGGGCTCCCACTTGGGGCCACGTGACGAGCAGTAACGACCACTCCTTCCCTCCCAGCCAGGGAGTGTCAGTGCAGGGGAGCCGGGACTCCCCTGGCTGGTGGTCACTGGGAGAAGGGATGAGGAGGAGAGATGGGGGGCTGGATCAGAACATCTGCAGGGAAACTGCAAACATCTGCGGCTGGACATATACTCCACACCTTACACAGAATTAACTCAAAACAGGCTAAAACAATGAAACTTTCAGAAATAAACACAGGAGAAATTCTTTGAGACAGACGGATGGGAAAAGAGTTCTTAAGAATTGACACCAAAAGCTTGACCCATAAAAGGGAAAACTGATAAACTGGACTTCATCAAAACTGAAGACTTCTGCTCTTTGAAGAAAGGTGTTAAGGTGAAAAGATAAGCTTTCACACTGGGAGAAAATATTTGCAAACCACATATCAAACAAAGGACTCATACCTATAATATATAAAGATCCCTCAAAACCCAACAGCAAAAACAAATAAAACCCATCAGAATAAATGGGCAAAAGTCATGAATTGACATTTCACCAAAAAAGATTATAGATGGCAAGTAAGTCAGAAAATGTTCAACATCATTAGCTATTAGGAAAAGGCAAATACACACCATCCTGAGATAGCATTACACACCACTGTTGACAAAATGCCCCACACCAATAGACCCGACCCGCCTGGGAATCAGACCCCGGTCTTCACCAGTGCACGTGTTTCTGTTCTCTCTCTCTCCCCGACTCATTCACCCGTGAAGATTACCACCCTCAGGGTAGCAGACACAAAAGGCTATTTCAAAAATACACTTTAACCAAGAGAAAGCCAGCCTTAGCAGGCTCTCACTCACTGTCAAAGACAAAATCTCTTATTTCAGTGAGAACTCAGAAAAGGCTCTTGCCATTACAACTAGGAAAACATCAAAGGCACACCCAGATTTTAAAATTATAATTAAAAAAAACAACAACTGTGTATTCAAAACATTAACTGTTACTTTGCTGAAAATCACTGGAAAGAAAAGGTGAGAAGGCAGTTAAAGATCCTTCAAGAATTATTTTCAAGATTAAAGTCCTAATCTGGTAATTATGCGGGATTCCCAGGTGGCACAACAGTAAAGAATTTGCCGGCCAATGAGGGAGACACAGGAGACGCAGGTTCGATCCCTGGATCAGGAAGATTCCCTGGAGGAGGAAATGGCAACCCACTCTAGCCTTCTTGCCTGGGGACTCCCATGGACAGAGGAGCCTGGTGGGTTAAAGCCGATCAGGTTGCAAAGAATCAGACACGACTGGGCGACTAAGCACACATGCACTGGTAATTACGGTAAAAATTATGATCGCTCTACCCACTCGAGAAGACTGCAGTTACCTGGCCTGGTGAGTTCACTGAAGAGATGGAGGAGGAAACAGGGGTCATAAAGATCTCCGAGATCCACCGCGCTCTGGTCTCTAAATATCGGCTCCTGTGCGTCCTGAAACAGCCCGAGATAGAAACATGCAGCTCAGCCTCGTAAATGTGACACCATGTGGATGTTTGCCCACTATCACTTAGAGCTCAAATTATTTTGAATATTCAAGTGCACTAAAAAAAAATGTTTCTTATATAGAAAACCAACAGGGCTTGTACAGGAAATGATACCTTTGATATTTGCTTTGTGGAAACAAGTTGTGAATGGAGTTAAGTGTGCCCAGTGCTGACAACTGATGAAGATGGCTGACGGGTATGGGTTCTGTCTCTATACCTTTGCAAACGGTTCCAGTTTTACTTACAAAAAGTGAACAAATCACAAGCAAAACAGCGCTCATATTTTACAGTGGCTAAAGCCGGATGGCTCCGCCCCAGGGGGCCCCGCACCTCGGGGGGCAGCAGCCTCCGGTTCTGGGGGAAGTGGAGGATGGTCTTCATCATGCGGTCGCGATCCAGCAGGCGGAGGATGTCCCCGACGCTCGGCTGCTGCCACAGCGACTTGCCCAGGCTCCGGCACGTCTTCTGATGCTCCACAGCCGCTGGGCCCCACAGCAGTACCCTAGAGCCGGCGGTCACAGAGGTGATGATGGTGGAGACCACTGCAGGCAGCTTTGTTGGGCCGCTGACACGCCGGGTGTAAGATGTTCTATCCCCATCATAACCCAGGGGGAGGTGGGGGTGATGGAGAGGTTGACGAGGATAAGGGTGGGGGTGACACTGTTGGTGTGACGGAGGCCAGCGTTTGTGGAGGGGCTACGATGCGCCAGGCCCTCGTCTAAGTCTGTGTATTAATCCCCTTAATCTGCACAAGAATCCCGTAAGTGAAAGTCGCTCGGGCTTGTCCGACTCTGTGCAACCCCACGGTCTATACAGTCCATGGAATTCTCCAGGCCAGGATACTGGAGTGGGTAGCCGTTCCCTTCTCCAGGGGAGCTTCCCAACCCAGGGATCGAACCAGGTCTCCTGCATTGCAGGCGGATTCTTTACTAGCTGAACCACCAGGGAAGCCCAAGAATACTGGAGCAGGTAGCCTACCCCTTCTCCAGCAGATCTTGCCCACCCAGGAATCGAATCAGGGTCTCCAGCCTTGTAGGCGGATTCTTTACCAGCTGAACCACCAGGGAAGCCCAAGAATACTGGAGGGGGTAGCCTACCCCTTCTCCAGCAGATCTTCCCCACCCAGGAATCGAACCAGGGGATTCTTTACCAACTGAGCTATGAGGGGGATCCCAGAATCCCATGAGGCTGGTACTATTATCATCCGTATTGGGGGAAAGAGACACAGAAGATCTGGGAAGTTGGTCAGCTGGTCCCCTGCCCAGCTGGTAAGTGGCAGAGCAGGAATTCAAATCTGGAGAGTTCAGGTTGGACATAGCGGCAGAATCCTGGCAGTTTGATGATGCTCTACTTATATTAACCCTTCCCCGTTCCCACANGTATTGGGGGAAAGAGACACAGAAGATCTGGGAAGTTGGTCAGCTGGTCCCCTGCCCAGCTGGTAAGTGGCAGAGCAGGAATTCAAATCTGGAGAGTTCAGGTTGGACATAGCGGCAGAATCCTGGCAGTTTGATGATGCTCTACTTATATTAACCCTTCCCCGTTCCCACACAGCCTTGAGCAGACCAGGTGCACTCACACAGTCTGTGAGCCATCCCCATCTCTAGGGTCCCCCAGCTCCACTTTCCACACCACCGGTTGCTATGGAAACTGCCCAGTGAGGTCACCTTGCCTGCCTCCTGGAAAGTGACTGAACCCATTTGCACCCAGGGGCACCCTTGTGGACTTCATGACCTGAGAGGAGTTTTCTGATGCTGAGGGGTGGATAGGTAGACGGCTTGCTCGACACCGTGAGTGAAATCGCTCCTGTTTTTTCCCCTCTCCCTCACATACCCAGGGGCTGTTTATTCCAGAAAGAATACAACTGACGTAGCACCAACTGCAAGGCTAGCAAGAGGGTGAGGCTGTGGGGTGGGGGGGAAGGAGAGAGAATGTTTTATTCACGACCTGGGTGCTCTGAAGATGCAGAAAAGGATTTTTTTTTTTTTTAACTGTTTGTTGTCTTTTTTTTGAGGGGGGGGATGGGCAGTGGGGGTGGTTAATACATCTTTACTCTTCAAAAAAGAAGTATTCTAGAAGGGAAATATTTTTCCCCCTTCCCTGAAGCATTCTCCTGAACTATTTTCCTTGGCCCAGTCAGCTAACTTCCTGTCTCAGTACACAGAGCTCTTCCTCTGTACTGGGCAGAGGCTGGGGTGCTGGTCTCAAACTAAGGAAACAAGAGACCAGGGCAGCAAAAGAAGACCTCAGATGCTGCCTGCAAACAGCTGAGCTGCGGGCCTTGGGGAGCTGGGCTCAAAGCTGCGCTGGCCAAGGAGCAAGCAGCCCCTGGGAACCCGGGAGAGACAGACAGACACAGAAAGACTGATGGAAAAGAGACAGATACCACACACATACGCGCACACAGACGGGGAGGAGAGTGGAGTAAACACCCAGCCAGCACACCCCACTCCTTCCCCACACCCATACCCAAGTCCCTCCCACCTAAAGGCCGGCAGGAAGTAAAAAGCACGAAAAGCATTCAGAAAAATCAGCTAAACGATCCCTAAGTCGGGAGGGAGACACACACAGTCGGCCAGGGGGGCGCCCAGTGCACACAGGCCCGGCCGTCAGGGGCTGTCCTCATGGGCAGAGGGCAGAGCAGGCCCGTCGGTGCTGCAGAGTGAGCGGAGGAGTCCCCTGCACGCGTTTAACCCCAAGGCTGGCCCGGGTGTGTAGTGCCCTCAGGGTCTGCTGCTTGAAATCGCCAGCCTGGCACCCACCTGAAGCTGACGAGGCTGTGGTTGTTCTGTTCGTAGGCCCGGAGGAGAAGTAAGATCTTCTGGTCTGAAGTCAGTTGAGGGTTAGTTTAGAAAGCCTCCTGGTGGCTCCCCTCGAGGCCTCCCATATGCTTTTGGCAACAGCGGCCAGCGCCCATACCCTGAAGCCACACCCCCTGGTCCCTGCGGCCCCAGGTCACAGCACTCGGTCCCCACATTCCTGGGTCCCACCACCTAGTCCCCACTCTCTCCTGAGTCACAGTGCCCTATCCCACACCCCCAGGTCCCACCCCCTGGTCCCNCATCTTAACTCCCTTCAGAACCCGTGAAGGAAGTGGCAGCATCACACGCTGGGAAAGAAGGTTTCAGTCATAGGCGAATACTGTTAAGAAGCACTGGGTCCTCTGTGAGCATTCTAGAAACACAAAGTAACCAAAGACTCAAAGAAACGTCGCCAGGTCCGAAGGCAAGCCTCGGTTACCATTAACCTCTGACCTGCCTTCACTTATTTTCTTCTTAGTGTTTCTCCGTTTCAGGTCGATGGACATAATCAGGGAAATGAAAATTAGAGCCACAGTGAGACACTGTTTCATGACTATCTGAGTGCCAAAAAGAAAGTCTGACCACATGAACTGCTGGTGATGATGTGAGGACAAAATGAGCTTCCTCTCTGTATTACAACAAGAAAACCTTGGGGAACAAATGGAAAAATCTACTAAAGCTGAAGCTGTGCCCACAGTAAGAGACAGTGAGTGCCCCCTTGCCCAGAAAAATCTGGCAGGCGGGCACAAGGAGACATGAGACATTCACTGTCAGGATGGGAGGGAGGTGGGCAGGAGAGGGGGAAGCTCCGTCCATCAGCAGGGGACCAGCTAAATGAACGGGGCACAGTCAGAAGACAGAATGCCCCCGGGTAGCGGGAAGGAATGACCGGGACCATCTCCATGTACCAACGAGGGTCTCAACAATGGTCACCCGAAAACTTCTGAGTGCACCAAAGGGACAGTATATTGATACATGTGTGTACAAGGTCAAACACAAAAAACACTGGTTTATTGTCTAGAGATACAATGACGTGCAACTGAAGTGTTAAAAACACACACAGGGCCATGGCAGAGTCAACCTCAGAAGAATGGACGAGGGAGGGAAGAGAGTCCATGAGGACAGAGAAAACTGTCAGTCTTTATTAGATCTGGGTGCCACTATATTACTCTCTGCACACCTCTGGCTTTTAAAAAAATACTCGGTTGTTCAAAGGCTGCTTCTCTGACCCTCGTTAGAAGCACGTGCGTAACGTGGGGCAGGGAGCTTCCCTCCCCCGCACTGCCGTCTCCTCCGCCCCAAAGGGGAGCAGCACCAGCTCCACTGCCTCCTTTATGCAAAACCAGCTCCAACCCCACCCCCAGCAAAGACACTCACTGCCTTACTCAGCTGCACCAAGAAAACAAACTCGACTTACTTGAGTCCGGTCTTCACAAATTTCTGCCAATCACCAGGGTCAACTTCCTTAAGTGAATTCTAGGAATAAAGTAAGTGAGAAATACGTATAGAATATCTGAATTAACTTAAAATTAGAGGACATAGGATGTAAACTACAGCCCTTCAGGAAATATAGAATACAGTTACCGAAGCAATTCACAAAAGCAAGCAGCTCCTTCTTCCTTTGATTTTTTAAAATTATTATTTCCACTAGTACTTCTATCATTTTATTAGATACCTATGGTCACCAGTGACCGAAAGGAAATTCTCAAACAGTCCTGTAACTTCCCCTTTGTCCACCACTCCGAACAGAACTGACTGACTCGCAACACACACACAGGTGTAGCCACATGTGACTGCTTAAATACAAGAGTGAACATCCGCCCAGGGCAAGACCACTGCGCCCTAACAGGCCCGTCAGAGGCCCACAGCCCCTGCCATGGAGACAGTCTCCAAACACGCTCCGTTATGTCACATCACAAGAGTGGCTGCTCTGGTGGGGAGGGGACAGACCAGGAGAAAGCACGAGAGAGCTTTCTGGAATGATGAAAACCTTGTGGAGGACTCTGGGGCATAGGGGTGTGTACTTGCCAACGATACACGGCACACTTATGATCTTATATTGCATAACATGGAAATCACACTTCGATTACAAGCAAAGGTCTATGGGGATGCTATTGATAGTGGGGTGGCTGTGCATGTGTTGGGGTGGGGGCACCCAGGAGCTCTGTACTTCCTGCTCAATGGTGCTGTAAGCCTAAATCTGCTCTAGAAAATTTTAGTCTGTTAAAAAGGAGGAGGGTGGAAACAGCAAAGTGGGGGAGGGAGGGAGGCATGACCCGAGAACACAAATCTCTACAAAGGCAAAGCCCTGCACCCCCGCCTCCCCAGCTCAGCTCCTTCCAAGTCTCGGGGCTGCTCCTCCTCGCCCCTAGCTCTGCTATGTCAGGTTCCTGTGCGTTGTAAGTTCATAGTCCTGTAACACAACGCAGTAAGTCTGAAATGCAGGTTATAAACTCCAACACTTTGGCCACCTGATGTGAAGAGCTGACTCATTGGAAAAGACCCTGACGCTGGGAAAGACTGCAGGCAGGAGAAGAAGGGGACGACAGAGGATGGGCTGGTTGGATGGCATCACCAACGCAATTGACATGGGTTTGGGTGAACTCCGGGAGCTGCTGATGGACAAGGAGGCCTAGCGTGCTGCAGTCCATGNAGAGCTGACTCATTGGAAAAGACCCTGACGCTGGGAAAGACTGCAGGCAGGAGAAGAAGGGGACGACAGAGGATGGGCTGGTTGGATGGCATCACCAACGCAATTGACATGGGTTTGGGTGAACTCCGGGAGCTGCTGATGGACAAGGAGGCCTAGCGTGCTGCAGTCCATGAGGTCGCAAAGAGTCGGACACGACTGAACTGAATTGAACTGAAAGTCCTTTAACAGAAGTGTTCAGGCACTGCAGCTTGATCTACAACCTATGAACATATTTATCACACTTAAAACCTTCCAGCTGGGGCTCTTCTCCTGAGGATCCCCTTTTAAGTCTTGGGTTCAGTGGTGACACACCAGTCAAAGGCTCTACTTTTAACACAACTTTACACCATTTAGTTCAGTTGTTCAGTCGTGCCGATTCTCTGCGACCCCATGGACTGCAGCATGCCAGGCTTCCCTGTCTATCACCAATTCCCGGAGCTTGCTTAAACTCATGTCCATTGCGTTGGTGATGCCATCCAATCAGCTCATCCTCTGTCATCCCCTTCTCCTCCTGCCTTCAATCTTTCCCAGCATCAGGGTTTTTTCCAATGAGTCAGCTCTTCACATCAGGTGGCCAAAGTATTGGAGTTTCACTTCAGCCTCAGACCTTCCAATGAATATTTAAGACTGATTTCCCTTAGGATGGACTGGTTGGATTTCCTTGCAGTCCAAGGGACTCTCAAGAATCTTATCCAACACTACAGTTCAAAAGCATCAATTCTTCAGTGCTCAGCTTTCTTTATAGTCCAACTCTCACATCCATGCATGACTACTGGAAAAACCATAGCTCTGACTAGATGGACCTTTGTTTACATCATGGGTTGAGGAAAAACTCACACGCTAGCCTTCAGGATGTTAATTATTTCTGTGCAAAAATGTAACACTAAAAATGACAGAGAGTGAAGGCCTGAAACAGCTAAATAGTTCCAAATTTTATGAAAACTCTAAACTCACAAAACCAGGAAGCTCACTGAACCCAAAGCACTGAAAACCTGAAGAAAATGACACCAAGGCGTGTCGTCATCACATTGTTTAAGACATGTAAGAGAAAAGAAATCCTCGAAGAAGCTGCGGGGAAAAGTTGTCATGTACAGTGAAATGGAGATAATAAGGAGAGATCTCTGGACGTCCCTGACAGTCCAGTGGGTAAGAATCCGCCTGCCACTGCAGGGATCACAGGTTCGATCCCTGGTCTGGGGAGACACATGTGCTGCAAGGCCTGTGCACTGCAGCGACTGAGCCTGCAAGTCGAGACTTCTGAGCCCGCGTGCCCTCGAGCCCACGCTCTGCAACAAGAGAAGCCACTGCAGCAAGACGCTAGTGACCTGCGACTAGAGGGCGGCCCCCACTCACTGCCACTAGGAAAAAACTGTGGGCAGCAACAAAGATCCAGTGCAGCCAAGAAATAGTTAATTTTTTTAAATGAGAGGCTTCTTGTCAGAAATAAAGCACACCAGAAAACAGTAAAGCAATGCCTTTAAAATACCTGAAGAAAATTTAAAACTGCCTCACTCATTCTGAGGCCACTATTGTGCTGGGTCGCTTAGTCGTGTCCGACTCTTTGCGATCCCAGGGACTGTAGCCCGCCAGGCTCCTCTGTCCATGGGATTCTCCAGGCAAGGGTACTGGAGTGGGGTGCCACGCCCTCCTCCAGGGTCTCTTCCCAACCCAGGGACTGAACCCAGGTCTCCCACATTGCAGGCCGCTATTACTTGATCTCAGACAGGGATTACAGACAAAGATATTACAAGAAAATAAAATTTTAAGCTTATACCCTTCATGGGCAGATATACCAAAATTCTTAATAAGATATCAGCAAATCAAATCCAAGAGTACATAAAAATGGTGAAATGTCATGACTGGGTAGGTTTAACCTAGGAATGCAAGATTCATTTAATGTTCAAAAATCAATTAATATCATTCAGTGTATTAACAGTCTAACACAAACCAGATAACCATCTCAGGAGGTGCAACAAGAAAGCATTTTGACAAGTCTCCATCTACATCCATTTCCTACACAAGGAGGCTCATCATTTCAAAGCTTGCCCTCCACCTGCCTTTCGCCTCTAAGACACAGCCCCTCTTATTCCCTGCTAGGTTGAACTCATGCCCCCAGCATAACTGTATCTGTAAACCTCGTTTTGTCTGTCTCCCTCCTTCCCTTATGAATCTAACCAGGGTCCCTAATAAGAGACACCTACCAACAGTTCGTTTAACCTTAGCAGCATTTGCTTCTCCTGATCCTGGGTACCATCCTCCTGCTGGCTGCCACTGAAGGATGCAATTAGCCACTGCACACAGGCCTTCAGTAGAGTCTTCTTCCAGGCTTGCAGCTCTTCTGCCGACCCTTCCAGGACGGCTGAGACGGCATCAGCCACGACCCAGCTGCAGCAGGAGACAAAAGTCCAGGGTTCGAGGCTTTTGGTATAATCCAACATCACAATGAGCCACAGAAGACAAACGCCCTGAGTCCCGGTCCCTGCAACTAACTCCCCAAGCTCAGAAATCAGAGGCTTCACCTGACCCTTACTCAAATTTCAAAGATGTACCAGAACTTTATGACGAGGAGAAACAGTATTAACACACCAGAAAAAGAATATATTGTCCAGATCATGTCTAATCAAGCTATCTCATCCTCAGCACTATTGACATTCGGGGCCAGATAATTCTTTCTTTGGGGGCAAGGGCACGTCCTATGCATTACAGGATATTTAGCTGTATCCTTGGCCTTTATCCTCTGGAAGCCAGAAGCTAGACTCTTCAGTCCCATATCGTGACAATAAAAAAATGTGAGGCAATGCCAACTGTCCCCTGGAGTGGGCAAAATCACCCGATTGAGGACCACGGCTCTAAGGGACTCAGAACCATCCACTTATGGACATGGACTCACTTCAGCCAGGATGCGGTTAGGATGGGCTCTCAAAGGAACTGCCTTCTCACTGGCTGACACAACCACAGGGCAGCAGCTTTCACAGTTTCTTAAGCACTGCAGGGAAGGGGAAGCTGGGACAGGAAGGGCCTTTAGACAGGGCTGAGCTTTCATACCTCATGTGCCTGGCTGGAGTCTGCAGCAAGCTGGGCAAGTGGCCCATGAGGGCACGCAGGTCCTTGGCTCTGGCAAACGGGACCAGTTGGGCCAGGATCTGCTGCGGCAGCCCGGACTCTGGGGGCCCGTCAGCGCTGAGAAGCCTGGTCTGCAGCGGCGTCCACAGAGCCTTCCTCAAGACAGGAATGACAGCGGAGGAAGCTAGGGTGGAGACGAATGGGAGAGGAGGGTCGGATGCCATGGAGCACCAGAGCCAGCTCAGTGCTTTAGGAACCTTGTGACCTGGGTGAGGTCACACTAGTGGCTCGAGGTGGGACCCTAGTGAGTTTTGATGCCATGGAAATTGACAAAGGCTACACATTAGTTTCCCCTGAGAGCCGGATGTTAAAACATTTAGCAGAACGCCACTGGCCACCTGTCAGCACTCAACCCCCACAGGGACCGTTCAGCCCTGGGCCCCAGCTCAAAGGTCATGATGAGATGGTGAGCACTCAAGTCCTGAGCTCACTCGGGAATAGGAGAGGGACAGGGAGAGCCACAGGCTGCACGAGTGGAGGGCCTCTTACTTTGTAAGAACATTTTTTTTGTCATTAATGATATCAAGCCGTGCGGCACAGAAGCACAGCAGTGAGCGAAATGCCATTCATACATTCTGGTAAAAAGGAATCAAACTGGGGTGATCAGAAAGTGCCTCAGATCTGAGACCCAGTCGGGGAAGAGAGAGAGCTGGGTGCGGCTGAATGGCTCCACCCAGCAAGCTCAACCAATTTGCTTGACGGTGGGGAAAGGGGCAAAGGACTCTCATCCAAGCGAGCCCTCTCCCCCTAGCGAGACCCAGATGGAGCTGCTCCTTCCTTGGCCCCCAGTGGCCACAGCTACTGCCCCAGCTTCCTCTGGGTAACTCGGAGTCGACTGGGGAGCTGGGGCAGACACCAGCGGGGAAACAGCTAAATGGAACCCTGGAACATGAGGCTCTAGGGCTTAAGGGTGAACACACGTGCAGGAAGGGACAGGGCCCTACCTGCTGCCCCCAGCCGCCCCTTTACCTTCTGCAGGGCATGTGAAGCGCCCTTGCGTCCTGCCCTGCAGATACACGTGGACGATGGGGAGGAAGTCGTCTGGGGCCTCCCGCAGGTGGAGTCTGGAGCCGGCCCGCTGGCACCAGTGCTCAAAGCGCAGCCGGTGCGGCCAGCTGTGCCGCAGGAGCAGGGCCGCCGTGGCCAGGGCCGCTGGCGTCCGCCGCTCCAGGCAGTCGTCAAGCAGGGCCAGCCTGACCGCGGGGACCAGCGCCGGCTCTCTTTGCAGAGCCCCAAGCAGCACAGCGTCCAGCTTGGCCACGGCCAGCGTGGGCAGCAGAGCCGCCAGGCCCCGCACGTACTCGGAGGCCCAGAGGAGCTCCCCGCTCTGCGGCTTCTCCTGGGCACGGCTGCTCAGCAGCTGGACCAGGGTCCTCCCGAGGGCAGTCAGCGGTCTCTCCTTCCGGGGGTGCTGGGTGGGTCGCTGGGTGGCTAGGCGGGTCTCAGGCAGGCTCAGCAGGGCCAGGGTGACCTCGCGGAGCAGGGCGTCCTCCATGTAGGGGTGCAGCTCCCGCAGGGCTTCAAGCGGAGGGAGGAGGGTCTTCGGTGTCGATGTGGCCGAGCTGGCCCTCGGGCTGCGCAGCTCACGGAGGACACTCTGGGTGATGGCCTCTGAGTACCTGGCCAGCAGGCCCAGCTGACCGAGGCTCCGCAGGGCCGGGGCACTGGCCACCAGCAGTGGAAGGATCCCTGAGCTAAGGCTAGCTGCCAGGAGCTTCACGAGGACCGGACTGAGGGCATGCGGCGGGAGGGCCTGCCGCTCCAGGGCCAGGAACCAGCCCTCCAGCGTGGGGTGTCTGAGGACAGCCACCAGCACCTCCTCCAGCGTCTGGAACAGAGCCACAGGGCAGAGGCCTCAGCAGCCACTCCGCCAGCAGCTGCCCTCGAGCCGGACGGACAGCAGAGGGCAGCTTTCCTTAACCACCCCTGGCCTCAAGCTCGTGCTTCCCTGTCCTTCTTGGGGGGTGCCCACAGCACCCCAACCCAGACCTACTCAGAGCTGTGACCACACTGCAATGCACCTCCTCCGGGATGAGACCAAGAGGCCTGGACTATAACTCAGTTGGAGCCCCTCTGCCCCGAGGCCAGCAGGAATGTGATGAACGGAGGCTGAATGAACTGACTGTGCAGAGAAACTGCTCTCCAGTTGCTCAACCAGGCCGGGGCTACGCAGAGATGCCGACATGCGATTATGATCCATAGTCTTCCGGTCTCTCCCTAGCAACCCTGCCCTCCTAAGGAAATCTGGGCGAGGGACGCGAGTACCACCTGACCACAGGGGCAGGGAGGCCTCCGCTGAGAAGTTGAGAGAGGTGAGCAGGGCTTACAGGAGCCGGAACTGAAGGTGAGCCTGCGTCCACTCTCAGAAGGAGACTGGGCCCTCAGGGAACAAGCTCTGACCCGAGACTAGTTTAAACCACTGAGCAGAGAGCAGCCGAGCACCCTTTGCTGCATCAGAGAGGGATCTGACTCAGCCATGCTGTACACGGTTCCCAGCCAAGGAGGCCACCCAGCCCCTGGGGACAGAAATCTATTTTTCTCCTTATTTACTCTTCAGGGAAGGGAAGAGGAGCCTACGAATTTGCCAACTGAGCTTTCCCAAGTGAAAACAGCAAAGCATAGATTAGGAGTGCTGTGCCTGACAACTGGCTAACAGATGGCCATACACCAACCCCGCTCCCGCCCCAAAAGCCCCCTCGGAGACCAAAGCAAGGGAGCCCAGCAGCTGATTATGAAATGAGGGACATGCCTGCCTCCTGAGCCCCATACAACATCTCAAATGGCAAAGGGTGAGAAAGACTTGGTCGGGCCTTAGGTAAGCAGCTGATTGCCGAGCCACCAACAAGAGAAGGAGGCTCACTTTTCTTGGGCAGAGTGGTCGCTGGAAGTATTCACAATGGAGGGCCGCACCCCTACCCAGCCTTTACTCAACACAGGCCGCAACCCTCTACGAGGAAAAGACGCAGGCTGGGTTCCCAGGATGCTCGGGGCGCACAGCCGGAGGGAAAAGTGTTCGCAGAAGGGGAGTGTGAGCGCCCCAAGTGGACGTGCCTCCCTCGGGACGGGCTGGGGGTGCGGCTGGTGTTTAGTGTCTCCCCTAGTGGCCTCTGCTTTTCCCTGCTTCCCTGCAGTGAACAGGTGCTAGCTTCCAACCAGAATGCAGGGAAAACCAGCGTCTATAACCTCCCAGGAGAAAGGCCAACAGGAAGGGGGAAGAAGGATGGCCGCACCTTGTCGCTGGCCAGCTCCAGCGAGGCCACGGACTCCATGTCCACAAAGAGGTCAGACTCCGCCTGGGCGGCCTGGCACTTCTGCTGGTTCTGAGCGTCCAGCTGCTGGCAGTGGGTGACCAGGCGCCGGAGGAGATCCAGGAGGAGCTGCAGCAGGGGCGGCCCCACACTCCGGCCCAGCTGTGAGGCAAGACACACGACCCTCAGGCCTGGAAGGGCCGACACCCACCGCCAGGACCCCTGGGATAGACCAGGTGACGCTGCCAGAAACCAGCACCAAAGAGGGAAACGGGCCTCAAATGCCAACACCAACAACATCGAAGTCATGTCTCAGTAAGACGTGCGTGCTAAGTCACTTCAGTTGTGCCCGACTTTCTGAGACCCTCTGGACTGTGGCCTGCCAGGCTCCTCTGTCCATGGGATTCTCCATTCAGGAATGCCGGAGTGGGTTGCTGTTTTCTCCTCCAGGGCATCTTCCCTGCCCAGGGATCGAACCTCTGTCTCCTGCGTTAGCAGGCGGTTCTTGACCATTATCACCACCTGGAAAGCTGTCTTAATTAAGACATGTTCTCCTAAATCTTCATGAAACACTGAGGTTTGTTTTGACCAAGATGAGGAGGAAAGTGCCCCCCACCCCAAAATCTAAGCTAAAACTCTGATAAAGCACCTCAAGGACAGAACGCTCAACAGTGAGCCACCAAATTTAAATTCGTGAAGGAAGATGGAAGGCCTGGCTGTGATGCTGACCTGGTCAGCCATTGGCAGGGCCCCGTCCTGACCGATTGTTGCCTGGGTGACCAAGTTCAGCTGCATTGGGCTCCCCATATGGGATCTAGACCTCTGCTCCAGGGAGAAGGGAGCCAGACCAGCCACCCGGGCGGCCGGACTATAGGCCTGCCTAGGGCCCTGCGCACTGGCCACCACCCTCCCCAAGTGCAGAACAAGCAGGGTACGGCAGGGCCCTGAGATGTTCTAATCCACACTACCACTCAGTTCAGACCTGACTGGCAGAAGCCACACTCACTGTGGGCAGTGACGCAGGGGACCAGGGGCAGCACTGACCTGGGCAAAGTTCTCCACGGCGCTCCTGATATACAGCAGCAGGTGTTTGGCGGCGCGCAGGACCTGGTGCATCGGGAGGCGCAAGAGGGCGGCCCGCAGCTGCGCCTGAACCCCCTCGTCCAGGAGTGGGAGCCCACCTGGGCCCTGGCCTTGGTCCTGACTGGCGTAGGCCGTCTGCAGCAGGGAGGAGAAGGACGGGGCCGCGGGGCCCGGCGGGGCAGGGCTGCCTGAAGTCTGCGGCGGCTGGGGGACAGCAGAGGTGAGAAGGGCCAGACGGATCAGCCCAGGTGGCCAAAGGCAAGGAGTGTGGCGACAGGGACGGGCGACATGCACGGCAGTGGGGCGCTTCACAGAAAGTCACCCACTGATGCTGAAAACTACATGACCCCGCCAAGTCCAACGCGCTCGGTCACATGTGTTTTATCCTAGTGTGTGCTCATGTGAGGGCGCTGGGTCGGGGAGGTTATTTACATGCCCTGGAGAACTGGAGCCTCCTGGGACAAAGACAGGACTTCACTTAAACGGGAATCACTGTGATCGATCCCTGCAGACAGAAGTCCTGCTCCGGGAAGGGGCCAGTTCAGTGAGCTGCAGGCCTTTCAAAGGCCTCCCCCAGAAGGATGGGACGATAGGGGCTGCATGGAAGACAGATTCCTGCAACCAGCCTGTCTCAAAGGGGTTCACTTCCTCTAACTTCATTCCCAACTGCCATCTTTATTCACCCCACATGGCCTGTACCATTATACCTCCAAACACTCCGCTTCCTAAGGCCAACACAACTAGGCTACGTGAGCCCTGAAACTCAGCGGGGCTGGAGGTGGGGTCCCTGGGCCAGCAGCAGCAGCATCAACCAGGAACCTGTCAGAGATGCAGGCTCCTGGGCCTGCACAGACCTGCTGAACAGACTTGGGAGCATCTGGGGATCCGGATGCGCCGTCGTGGGTGGGGATGGCCTGTGCCCAGCTCCACAGGGTGGACGCCAACCCTGGGAGCACCGTGGCACCGCCTGACTGCTGACCCACGGGAGCTGCTATGTGGCTCTGACCAGCTCTTGACCATGGTCTGGCAGGCAGGAAGGCGTGGTGATGGCCATGACAGGCCTGGGCTCTGGCGCCCGGCTGCCTAGCAAAACCCTGAGTCCACCGCTGACTGGTGGTGGAGTTGCCCTGCACCTCCGCTTCCCCACGTGTACGATGGGGATAGGAAGCCCTGACCTCTGAGTTGTGAGGGTTACATGGCAGAAAAGATACTTACTGCCCTTAGGGGTAGGTCCTGACAAACAGTGAACACGCAACCAACCTTAGCTACTGCTACCAAGTCCATGAGGCAAGGAGTCCTAGGCTGCCTGCTTTTTAAAGAGCAGCCACACCTGAATGAAGACATAAAAAAATGCTCACGCCAAGTGGCCTTCCTGCCCTACTCAGCAATCCTCAGTCCTCTGCCTTGGAGCCAGAGCACACTCCCTTTAACAATTTATTTACCCCCGACATATTAATTCTTCTTTCATTGCCCAAATGTTATTGAGTGGAGTTATTTCAATATTCACTTAACATAACAAACAGCCAGCCATCCCTGTTAATTTCTGCAAAAGCTCCTGGTCAATAATGTGCTAAGAATGCAGTCCTCACCAAGAGAAAATGAGTCCTTCTTTCCTTTTTTTGCTTTTCCACTTTTAGCAGAACGTAGCTGGCTGGCGGCCTTCAGGGGCCAGGTCTGACTGCTGGGCACGCCTGGACTAGGGGGTGCTAGGGTGCCTGGACGAGGGCCACAAGGCCAGTGTGTACAGACCGTGCAGAAAGCGAGAAGAAGGGACCTACTCCCTCCAGTCACACAGCCAGTGGGGATTTCAATTCTGCCCCATGACTGAGCCGCTTTGCATCTCGACATGTCAGCTGACCACCACCGCGATTCCTCTTCTAACCAAGGAAAATGAGAAAGTGAAGGAAGTCCACCCCATGAGCTGAGAAAAGCCACACATCTGGGGGACAAGCTGCTGCGGCCCACGGGCAGGTGCCTCCAGGGTTTCCCGGGGAAAGGAAGGCCTGGTTTCTGCAGGGTCGCCGTGGCTCACCAGGGCCCTGCGGGCTGGCTCCGGGATCCAGAGGCTGTAGTATCTGTTGAACCGGGACAGCTGGCAGCGGCAAGGCAGGCTCGGAGGCTCCAACTGGTCATAAGACTGGAGCAGAAGACACAGGGCCAGCGGGTCTCTCTGGGTGTGGAGCAGGTCCGTGAGAACCCCGGTCAGGTACGCCACGATGCTCTCTCCTGCGTGGGAAGACGGAGCTTGCTGGGACCATCAGTCACTCCAACTCCCACATGAACTCGAGACCCAGAAAAGATTCATCATGACTCTAAGGGATCACATGACCGCAATAAGGCAGAGGCTACCACTGCAGACTTTTTCTTAAATATACAGCACACAGTCAGACTGCAGGTGTGGAGGCCTGGAAGTGGGAGATCTGGGCCCGGAAGAGGCGAGGCCAAGGCCTCCGGGATCTGCTTGATGCAAACCAAGCCACTCCCTCTCTTCCTCAGCACACGGCCTCCCTGCAGTCAGGCGGGGACCCCACAACCGGCTTAGCCACTTCCGGGCCTGGCCAGAGCACCCTGCGGGACTGTCCACTCTCTCTTCCCCTTCCACAGGCACTCTGGGTGCCGTATGTTGAGACGACACAGATAATAAGATGGGCGCAGCCATGATCTCCTGGACGACAACCACCCAGGAGAGCACCTGACCTGTCCTGGACAAGGTCCGCAAGAGACCCTTAGTCCCTAAACCACGGATGCATTGGGACATAGCTGTTTCTGCAGCAAATCCCGAACGATCCTGACTGAATGACGCCACTGTGGTCAGTGAATGCTTCCTTTGGTCTATGCCTCCCAGATACCCAGGAGAGATGAAGGATTTGTCCCTTAGAATCAAGAGGCCTGTTAGCTGATCAGTCATGTTCGACTCTTTGGGATCCCGTGGACTATAGCCCTCCAGGATCCTCCGTCCATGGGATTCTCCAGGCAAGAATACTGGAGTGGGTTTCCACACCCTTCTCCAGGGGATTTTCCCGACCAAGGGATTGAACCCAGGTCTCTGGCACTGGCAGGCGGGTTCTTTACCATCTAGGCCACCAGGGAAGTGCTCAGCATCAAGATAATCATGAGTAAAGACCAAAGAGAAAACACTGGTGTGACCACAGGTGTCCGCAGCCAGGCAAACACACAATTTCAGGCTCATCTGTCAGATGACCTGTTTTCCCAACGGCTGAGGCGGCCTCCAGACACCTGTCCCTGCACACTGGGCTCTGCCAGCTGTGCGGCTGCCACTGTGGTGCCTTGGGTTTGCAGCAGGTGGGTCTGAACCCTTGTGCCTTGGGTTTGCAGCAAGTATTTCCAGAGCCCCCGGAAGCCCACCTCCTACCCTCCAGAGACCCAGCTGGCCTGACGCACCCAGAACACCCTGAGCACGCACGGGTACCTGCTTTGCTTTCTGTTCCAAGGAGCAACTTATTCCTGGCTTCCAGGGCGGCGGGGACCACGGCGCTGAATGGGAATGTGAGGAGGATCATGTCTTCATTCAGGACGAAGCCAACCTCCTCATCCAAGCCTTCGCTGCCCTCCACCAGCACATCCACCATGTCGAGGACATCTGGAAATGGAATGCGGGGAAGTCAGGCCCAGGTAAAGGGGCACTGACGGTTTCTGCAGCAGGAGGCCCCCAGGGAGGGCACGAAAGAGAACACTTGCCCAGAGGGGAACAAAGAAAAGCTAAACTTCTCTTGGGGAAAATGCTTAACGTAATGTTTGTTTCTAAACAGATACGGTATTATCTGTAAAAATCTTCATTTTCTCTGCTGGACAAAATGCAGGATTATCCGCTCAGGTGATAATGGGTTGATGTTTCCTCGGGTGACACTGAGAAAAGCCCACAAACTTCGACCCAGATAGTAAGAGAAACAAGCCAACATCTGAGAAGCGACAAGAGTGTACAGAGGTTAACGCACAGACTAGGGCCGCAGGGTCTGCAGTCGAACCCTGACCTTGCTGCGAGCTCGCCGGGTGAGGCCGAGCAGACCGCTTAGGCCCTCTGTGCCTGAACTGCCTCACCCAGGCCTGCAGTGAGGACAGCCTGCCCGCTCTGGGGTTGTCTGAGCTTATACAAGTTAGGGTCTGTGAGGAGCTCAGAGCAGCACCTGGCACAGTGTAAACACTGTGCAGACAAACGTAACGCAGCGAGTAAGCCCCTGGACACGTTTCCTGCTACAGGAACAAACAAGGGGATTCCCAATTCCAGAGGGGGCCCATCTCCGACGCAAAGAAAGTAGGGGGACATCTACCCTCTGCACGAGGCTTCAGAGAGCCATTGCTATTTGTCTCTAGCCACGGTGGCTGGCTCTTCAGAAGCCCAAGGAGCGCTGGGGAATGGCACCCACCGTCGATGTGGGAGATGGGAATGCTGGCGTCGTCGGCGTCCTGCCGCGTCCCGGGAGCCTGCAGGGCGCTGGCTTCCTGGACGAAGTCAGACGCCTTATCCGTGTACGAATACGGATTCGCCACCAACGTCAGGAGGACCTGTGCGTTGAAGAGTCAAGTGGGAAGTGTTTAGACAGTCACAGGTGGGATGAGAAGTGCGCCTAGAAGTCACAGGTGGAATAAAGGGAAGAGGAGAATCTTAACAGGCCTTAGTAAGACCAATGCTTCTGCTGCCAAGGTTTTCAAAAAACAATTTCTGTTGTAGAACTTTAAAAAGTTATCTCCTTTTCACACTAGACTACTGCCTTTAATACTAATTTTGGTATGCCACTGTGCGCTTCCTTGGTGGCTCAGATGGTAAGGAGTCTGCCTGCAGTGCAGGAGACCTGGGTTGGGAAGATAGCCTGGAGAAGGAAATGGCAACTGACTGCAATATCCTTCCCTGGAAAATCCCATGGATGGAGGAGCCTGGCAGGCTACAGTTCATGGGGTCACAAATAGTCAGACACGACTGAGTGACTTCCCTTTCACTTTAGTGTACCACTAATCCCTCCTGTGAAAACAAATGCCCCAAGGGAAGTTAAATAGCACTCGGTGATATATTCCCATTTTACAGATGTTAAAACTAAGTAGTTTCTCATGTCTCAGCAAGAATTAGGGAGTGAGCCAGGAAGAAAGCCTCTTAATTGCCTAAGAAACGCCTTAAATATACTAAGGATCGCTGAGTACATCGTCCTGAACGCTCCTCTACACGGGAAATAGGCGCTCACACGTTCCAGAAACTGAATCACGGCCTCCTTGTTCTCCTCCGCCGTGTCATCCAGGTGCTCCAGCCACAGCTCCAGCTCTGGCCAGGTATGCTCAAACACGCCCGTGTCCCGCAGGATCTGTTGGGAGGCAGACCGCGGGGGTGAGTCAGGGCAGAACCCCGGGGGTGAGGTCTCGGTCTCCTTTCGCTCCCGGAGGAGCGCACACGCGGGCCGAAGTTCCATCCGGCTCTCCTCTGTAAGCTCCAGCTTGGAACGGCACTCCCCTCCGCCAGCAACAAGAGGTGGCTCCAGGCTCCATCAAGGGGAACGCAGCCCCGCGTCTTACTGTTTATCCCTTCCCTTGGACTCCTAAAACACCCAACTGCCATCGGCAAGGCTGACTTTTAGCCTGGACTCAATCCTCAGCCTGTGTGAGATTCCTTGAGACAAGGAGCCAGCCAGCCGCGCCATCTCAGCGTGGCCCATCAAGAGCCAGGCCTGCGCCGCCGTTTCTGAGGGGAGAATGTGTTTCAAGGCAGGACTTGGTGAAGTGGCAGCCTCACGTGGTCGGATGACAGGACTCAGGGTCTCGGCACTGAGGGAGAGCCTGGTAGACCCCTCCACCTGCAGGCAGGGGGCGGTCATGAGATCACACAGCTGCATAGGCGTGCAGAGGCCAGAGGTCAAGGCCCAGATGCTCACGCCTTCCGGGGAGCTCACAGGAGGCTCCAGTGCCAGCGAGACAACCGGCGCATCTAGGGGATGAGAAGTCTTGGAGCCCTGAACCCTTCTAGTGCTTCCGGTGGTTAGTGAGCCTGCCTGCAACGCAGGAGACCCGGGCTCCAGCCCTGGGCTGTGACTGGCTGCCCACTCCAGTATTCCTGCCTGGAGAATCCCCTGGACAGAGGAGCCTGGTGCGCCCAAATCCATGGGTTCGCAGAGAGTTGGACACGACTGAGCGACTAAACTCCCAGACACAATGAATGTGATTTTTGTAGTAACTACCCCCTGCCACCCAACCCCGTGACAAAGCAGAACCAAAGAACTGGATTTCCTAGCACTGCAGTTAAGACCTAAAGTAGCTCTGGAAAACAAGGTCAAGGGTAAGAAAGAAGAGACACCAACAAACTCATCTCCTTCCGCTAACTTTGGTGACACCTGGGCTGTGGTGATGGCCTAGGTCCAAAGGCTGAAGCCCTGGAGAGCGCGGAGTCTGGAGACAAGGGCCGAGGCATTGCCTACTAAACTGGTCCCCAGAGGGCGGGCAATCTAATGTTCACTGAGCCCGGATCACATGTCATTTCTTCTGCAGTTCTAGCTTTGTTATCCCCATTTGCCGCGAGAAAACTAAGTTCAGAGAGGTTAAGCAGGGAAGTCCGACACCCCCTGAAGGGGCGGAGCCAGGGATCAAAGTGCTGGCTTTCCCCACTTCACTAGGCCTCCTCTCAGGAACACAACCAGGTGAAGACAGAATAAATTACAGCTGCCATAAAACCCTCTCTCCTAAATGGATTGCCGGTCTAGGTTCGATGCAGAAGGCTTGGGACTGATGAGTGGGGATGATCTGGAGGGATGGTGTGGGGAGGGAGGGGGAAGGGAAGGGGTCCGGATTGGGAACTCAGGTACACTTATGGCTGATTTACGTCAATGTATGGCAAAATGAGTACAGTATTGTAAAGCAAAACAAACTAAAAAAATAAAAATTAAAAAAAAAAAGAAAAAGCTAAAAAAAAAAAACACAAAAAACCCTCTCTCCTTAAATTATGTCGGTCCTAATACATTCTTAATTCAGCAAAGAAAGACTATGCGAAATGCTTCCAGAACTGGGAACTGGTGTAGAAAAGGCTCACCTTCACAATCAGAAGTTTGGTTGACGACTTGAGCTGTGAATGGCCACTGGTCACAAACATTTTCATCAGTAAGTAAAACACCGATCGCTTGCCTCCAATGATTTCTGCATCTGGGCCTTCCTGGAGTTTGAATGACAAAGTTATAACCGAGGTCACTGCTGCTGAGTGAACAGATACTACAGGCCCAGGCTTTTCTCCAGCCTCTCGCCTCATCTCAACCACCCCTTGGCAAGCCTGCCAGGACGTCAGACACGAGGAACCTCTGCAGTCAGCTGAGCCCCCCAGCCCCCAACCGCAGTGGTAGCAACAACAGAGTCACAGCAGGAAGCAGGGGGACCTTCGGGTGCTTCACAGACGCTAACTCGCTTTATCCTCCCGACAAGCCTGAGCTGGGGACGACTGTTACCCCCTTTTCACACGTGCAGACACGAGACACAAGGAGGTTAACAGGCCGTTTTAATGACTGAGGTGGGACGCAAGCCCGGGAGCCCTGGCGCAGATGCAGCTCCGGCCAGAGGCTGGTGGGGAACCACACCACCCGGGCTACCTGACTCCACCGAATACCGTACGTGCTGCATCTCAGCAAGACGCCGGTGCGAGGTAACTGGTCCCTTTATACACGATTCAGACTCTCAGAGCCTTCTGGGCTTTGAGCACATGGAGCTCCAGACCCTGCCCAGACTCTGTGTCTTCCCGGGTAGTACTTGCAGCCCTGATCTGAGCCCCTGAGGAACTGGCATTCACAAAGCCCAGCAGACCCTTATTAAAAGCAAAAACTGAAGCATAGGCTATAAACTACTATGTTAATACAAGCACTTTCAAGATAAGCGGCCTCTCTGCTCACTTTCCAGCTAACTAAGTCAGCGAGATCTCAATGGTCCAGGTCATCTGGGATGATAAACCAAACACCCTAGACATGTCATCTCTCTGCAGTCCTAGCAGTGACTTCACCGGGCTGAGAGCAGGTTCTGGGCCACACTCCCCGGATCGCGTCCTGGACCCCTCAAGACCCCAGAAGTCTCCTAACCACTCTGCGGTCCAGCTGCCTTCATCTGGGAGTGGTGGTAAGCGAGCTGATACGTAGAACGCTCGTGCCAAGCCTGGCGCTGAGTCTCAGATAAGAACTATTCTCAGGAGTGACACAGGTGAGCTGCAGAGAGAGGACTCAGGGGAGACACAGAGCCCCCAGTGCCAAGGCGTCCTTGCACCTCTCTGGGAGTTTCACCTCTAACAGTGCCAACACACATTTCCACATTAACGGTTCCTTACAAGAGCTCATGGGAGACCTGAGTCATTAAAACAAGCCATCTGAGATACACCCTTATCGACAGTGCTTAATCTGACCTGGTCATTTTCCCTCCCTGGACAGGGCAACATAGCGTCCTGTATTTAAGCTCACGGATGAACATCTCTTGCATCCTGAGTGCCCTTTATCAGTCAACATTACGTTCTCCAGAAAGGGCTATGGGACACTATCACAGACACACAGACCAGCCTTTTCTCCACCAGCCTTAACCCTCTCCTGCCCTGGTGTCTATCTCCAGCTCCGTCTTGAGTCGTTCCAGGATGAGGACGAAAGAGAAAAAATGTATTTTGTTTCTTTCCAAAAAGGTTTTAAAAGGACCAGAAAAACATAAAAGTCCTGTTAGAAAAACACAAAAACTTGCAGTATGCGGCAACAATGCCTTTTCAGCAAGGACAGCTAAGCACGTTTGTTTGCAGAGTGAAGAGATGATTGGCTCACAAATCCAGACCTGGCCTCTGCGCCGAGGTTTCGCTCTAAGAGGAGAACCGCAGATGTCCTCCTCTGGAACTGGCAGTCCGGGTTCTAATCCAGCTAGAAATTCCCACACAGCTGCCCAGCCTGCAGGGGAACTAAGGCTGCAGGGTGGGCTCTCGGCCTCTTACCTGGGCCTTTAACCACAGAAACTTGCTGGTGGGCAGCTCCAGGGCCACCTTGAGAATGTGGTGCTGCAGAAGCAGGGGCACCTCCTCCCGCAGGCCCTCCTCTGAGATGACCCCTGCGGGCAGACAAGAGGAAAACAGACGAGAAGTCAGGGGGAGGGGGACGCCTGGCTACTGATGCCCCAGCCACGAGGATCTGATGAGGAACTGTTGCTGAAAACAGGCGGAAGGCCATGGGACTCAGCCCACCCTGCGCCCACTCTCCTGTCCACACGCCTCAGATCCCCCTGACCTGCAGTCACCCCAAACCTTTCACTCAAGAGCTGGAATGCCGCTGGGCCCAGGAAGCTGTTCCCTGCGCTCGGCCACACTGACCACCCGACAACTGGAAGCCCCCAGCACGTGGCTCCATACAGTCTCCTGTCGGTGCGACCCCTGGTGGGGGACACAGGGCTTGCTCCTGGGACGGCCAGAATCTTATGCACAGCCTGTGGCCACCAGTACCCGAGGTGGGGTCCTCAGCCCCTGGGCTCATTTCTGGGTTAACCATTTACTTGGGAAGGACGCGGTGAGTGAATGCTCAGTGGCCACATTCTAGCAAATCTCGTCTTCTCACGGCAAGAGAACTTTCTGCCTTTGAACCACCAAAAACTTAACCGTAGCTTTTTGAATAGGACTATTTCAACAGCTTAGACAAATTCCAAGACTGATTATTTCTGCAAGTCTTCCTCTGTCAGCTCAGTTATGAAGTCAATTTTAGTAGACAAATTTTTTCATCAAGGAAATGCGGCCGGACAAGCATGATGTTACTTCTATAAGATGTGGTTGGAACCTGAGTCAAATCTTGAGTAACTATGTTAAAAGTGTGTGTGTATGAACGGGACCGCCTTCTTAGGGGCTCTCATTTCTGCACCCCTTTTGCTTTGAAAAGAAAACTTAGAATCAACGCCACATAATCTCATCTGTGTGGCTTCCCAGTGGTAAAGATGAATCTCATCTATATGGCAGTAGAGGTAAAGACCCCACTTGCCAATGCAGGAGACTTAAGAGACATCGGTTCCATCCCTGGGTTGGGAAGGTCCCCTGGAGGAGGCCATGGTAGCCCACTCCAGCGTTCTTGCCTGGAGAATCCTATGGACTGAGGAGCCTGGCAGGCTACAACTCACGGGGCTGCAAAGAATCAGACACAACTGACGCGACTTAGCACGCAACCTCATCAACGGATCACCCCCGGCAGACAACTCGGCCTAGCTGGCTTCTCCCTTCTCTCTCCTGGTGCTGTTAAGTGTTCATCTGATATTTCTGTAAAGTAGACCGGCACTGATCCAGAAGAAAACAACCAGGCCAGTGGATCACACAAGTCGGCTAAACCGCCCACCAGCCTTCCGGGTCCTGTGCCCTGGGGACCCAGTTAATCTGCGGCCCCTTCAGCCCCACGGGCAGGCCCAGCGGAGGGGCACCTGCCATCGCTCAGGACGCACCTTTCAGGAGCTTGCTGAAGTCAAAGTTGTACTGCATGACCACGTGTGGGACCACCTTCTGGTAGAGGCAGATGACCTGGAGCAGCACGGCTTTCAGAAGAACGGTTTCTGCATCACCTGAATCAGAATTGAACAGTGTGAATCAGGAAACACCCTCGTTCTCTGTCCTCAGTCAGTAAGCAATCCCATCACGGTCAACTGCACGTGGAACACCGACGCTGCAGACAGAGGCCCACGGAGCAAGATTCAGGGAGTCAGTGTGGTAAGGAAGCCAAGACTGCTCAAACAAGCTGGGTCTGAATCCCCGCTTCACTGCTGTGACCCTGGGCAGGGTAAGGCCACTCGGGCTCTTGGTGCTTCAGGGTCCTCGTCTGAACAAGGGGGACACAGAGCAGGGCCTAACCCCCACAGAGCCGAGAGAAGGATTAAACAGGACAGAGATACAAGACACAAAGCACCATGCTTTGCCAATGCCAAGGTCTGAGGCAACGCGTTTTACTACCCGGGGGTCATGTTCTACCTGCAGAACAAAACAGTGTCCTACGCCTGCCACCACACTCCACCCACCAGAAGGCCAGAGCACATAACATCCGTCACGCAAGGGTCGAGAGAGATGTGCGTGGAGCCGGCACAAGGCTTGGGTACATTTCTAACAGATGTTAAAACTCAAAGTACCATGCCAGGCTCCTCCTCCTCATTAAGCCAAAAAGGACACAGGCTTCTTTCAGAGTCAGAGGGGGCTTCACAAGCTCCCCGGGAGAGGAGGCTCCCGGGCTGCCGGGGCCAGCAGTGTCTGCAAGCAGCCCTCACCGCTCTCGGGAGCCACGCAGGGAGCAGCAGTCTTGCTGGCCTTTTCCTTTCCTTTCTCGTCATCCTGTTCTGAATCCTGCTTCCTAAGAGACTGCCAGACCCAGACGATGGCATTCAGGTCTGGTAAAATCTGAAAGGAAACAAACAAAAAATCAGTCACAGTGAGAGGAAGAGAAGCGAACTGATCCCACTGATGATGAGATGCAAAGAACAGGGGAGAGGGGCCAGCACATGCAAGTGTGTAAGGGAGGGACCCTGCCTCTGGGAGCTCTGTTTTGGGGTATAAGTCCCTGAACTGAGCCTGGTAAGGATCTGGTGAGCACACAAGAGCATGATCAGTCGCTCACTTCGTCGCTGACTCTTTGCGACCCCATGAACTGTCGCCCGCCAGGCTCCTCCGTCCGTCGGATGAAGACACAAGTACTGATCATGAAAAGACACCGCTAAAGACTCGCTCGCCAGAGCTAGATGTTAGGAATGAAGCAATTCACCCTTAGGACCAGCTAGGGGCACCCTGCCCAGCAAGCCCATGGACGGCTCTTCTGGGCGGTCAGCCAGGCCACGGATGCCCAGCCTCCCTGCTCATCAGATCAAGCCTGGGGAGGAGGGAGCAGGCTGCCTCTCGCTGCGGCCCCAGCCTGGCCAGTGTGCAGCAGCAGGGAGGGGAGCGAAGCGGTGCGACGGTTCCTAAGGAGACCAGAGGTTCCAGGAGCGCCCCCCCCCCACTTCCCTTCACTTAACCCCCACCCTCTGCGCCCCTGAGCTCATCTCTCCCAGCTGCTGTGCTACCCGTAAGGAGAGGCCACACCTGGCTCCGGGCCTACCTTGCTCAGAGCTTCTCTGAAGAGCCGCACAAAGTCTTCCATCATGGTGGCCGTGTAGACGCCCGACTCCTGCCAGACCTCTTTATTCAGGCAGTGCTCGATGGTCTTTAAGGCTCTCTTCAAAATGACGGCAACAAGAGATAAAGCTGTGTGTTTCACGGATATGCTGTCCAACTGGGAAGAAAACAAAGAGTTGAGTCCACAAACATCTTCGATGGCCCTGGTGGACCCAGGGCATGCTGGCCTTTCCTGGGGGCCTCTGCCCGCTTGACCTCCTGCAGATCTGACCTCAGCTGATGCTGGGAGGCTGGTTACTAAAGGAGAGGAGTCTGATGGTTATTCCTGATTTTTAGTCCACTGTCTGTTTCTGATAAGTCTTCTCTGACAACTGCCAGGCTCACACGGATAATCCGCGTCAGTGCAGCCAAGGGCCCACCAGGACCCGACCGGCCCCTGAAGAAGCACTTCTCGTCAGCTGCAGAGTTGATAAGCAAAGCTACCGGGTGCCTGGGTCTGAAGAGCCACCTCCAACCTCACCGCAGCCCCCACCGCAGGCCTCCCACACCTGGACTCTCTACTTGGATTCAGATGACAGCCAGGAGACCTTCAACACTCACTCGCCATGGAGACTGAGTAAGGTTCAAGAGCCTGTGCTATCAGCACCAAGGGGGAAGGTGAGGCCCCTGGTGATGGTGGTGTGCCCCAGGCCAGCAGGAGCAAGTACATCTCCTGGGCACCAGGGAGACACATTCCATCACAGGCCCAGACCAGCCCACTGCCATCAGCCCTAGGGGACCCCAAGGACAGAGAAGCCCAGGGAGCACTGCGTAGGATACTGTAGCTTAAGAGTCAAGTAGAATTAACAAGGTTTTCTGATGGACCTTCAGTCTAGTAACACCCCAGCCCCCCAGCATTCCAATCAGCTGGTGTCTCATTTTATATGGACGTTGTACTCTCAAGAAGGGCTACGTTAAATGCCCTGAACCAATAACCACTCCCACCCCGTCATCATTTCAAAGGCAGGACCGAAATGAGCGCTCAACATGAATATCCGCCGGCTCGGAACACGAAGCTTGGCCAACAGCCTGAGGCCTTATCTCCGAACAGCCTTCTGATTCCCCGTTTGTGAAACGAGCTCACTCTTTTCTTTCTGGCTCTAAAATCTACGCTATTAAAATTTTATAGATAAAACTATAATGAATAGAAGGAAAATGTCATTCGACACCCCCCCACACACACACACTCCTAACGCCACCCCCGAGACACACCTGTCGCTGGTGTCACTCACGTGAACACAGGTACAGCTGGGAAAGGACCACGGACAGGAAGACAGAGCCTCAGCTTCCCCTTAGCTGGCCCTGGGCCTGCACAGGAGGACGGTGGCCTCGGGAGGAGAGGAGGATGCGTCCTCTCCTCCAGCCTGAGGCCGCCCCATGCAGGGCATGAACACCCCCAGGGGCACAACTCCTCTGTCCTGGGAGGGAGACAGCCTTTGACATCCCAGGCCGCTGGGGAAAGATCGAGGTTGGCTCAAAGTAGAGAGGAAACGCAGCCAGCCATCACCTCCCACCCACAAGAGGCAGCGTCAGACATCCCCCTCTCAACTAAACTTTCTTGCAAGTCTCTTGGGACAAACGATGTTGTGTCTCACAAAACAGATGGGCAAGCTACCTGGGTCCTAACTCTGGTTCTGGGATTTGGCCACCAGAGCAAACAAGCCATCCTGCCAGGTCCCACCCAGGCCTCTTCTGTCTACTCCACACACCCCATCGCTCTCTCTCAGCACCATCCCAGGATGGGAGCGAAAAATACTCTCATCCAACAGTACCATCCGAGCAGTTGGGGCCACTTTACGGCAAATGCCCCGTGGACACTGGGTCCAAACCATGCTCTGATACCCACCACGGCAGACCTTGGTCTTCTGTGTTCACACTCCAACCAGCCTGCCTGAAACGTGGGGACTGCACCCGCCCTCAGGAAGCCCCAAGCCCTGCACTGCTCTGAACACTGGCCTCTGCCAGGTGGGTCTTGAGGTAACCGGCAGGCAACTGGCAGGACCCAGAACCCATGCGTGCATGCTAATTTGCTTCAGTCGTGTCTGACTCTGTGCGACCCTATGGATCCTACCCAGCCAGGCTCCTCTGTCCTCGGGGATTCTTCAGGCGTGATACTGGAGTGGGTCACCACGCCCTCCTCCAGAGGATCTTCTCGACCCAGGGATTGAACCTGCGTCTACTCATGGTCTCCTGCATTAGCAGGCGGGTTCTTTATTACTAGCACCACCTGGGAAGCCCAGGATCCATGTGCTAACAACTCATGGCAGGTTTGGCTCAAGGCCATGATGCTACAGTGAACAAGGCATGGGCCCCTCACAACGTGGCTTCTGCTGAGACTTGGAGCTTTATGATAGACGATGACACAGAATCTAAGGATCAAGTTTTTCCATGAATACGTCCTCCCCAAACTCCTAAAACAGCTGGGCCTCAAAGTCAATGTTCCCCAGGAAAGTTAGCACTATTCGTTTAAAGCTCAGAAGAAAGGATTTGCCAGGAAAACGTCAGGCCCACTCTGTCCAAAGATCCTCAAGTAATGAGACTTCAGTGGGTGACACTGGGCTGTAGCTGAGCACACCCCCTGCTCCCCTCAGCCCCTATCGACAAAGGCCCAGAGCCACACACGGTCCTGCAGCCCGCTCAGTGCTGGAGAAGGGCAGGTGTGTGCCTTGGGCCCCAGGGCCCCGTCCCCAGGCGAGGGGACACGTGGAAAACCTCGGAAGCGCTGACAAACGCCGACCCAATACACACAGGCCGGTATTCTCAGCAGAGTGGCCGGCACAGCCAGGGGGGTGAGCGGGAGGGTCTGGAGGCAGGGCCCCACTCACGTTCAGCGCCTGCGTGAACATGATCTTGTTGCACACCAGAGGCGCGGTGGTCACCATCACCATGGCCAGGAGCCGAGGCAGCGGGATGAACTCTCGGGTCTGAAACGCCCGGGAGATGTCCGGCTGGGCAGCGTAGATCTGAGAGAGGGACGACAGAGAAGTTGACTTCCAAACCTGAGTCTAACAGGAGGCGCCCAGGAGTGAAGTCGCTCCGGGGAAACAATGACAGAAACAAAGGCCCAAGGCGCGCCACAAGGAACAGGGTCTGGAATGTCGACCCCCCAACTCCACTGGTTAGAGACCAGGCAGGTGGTAAGACTACTGCTGGGGGCCATGACCGTCAAAGCAGAGTCCGACTGGTGGTCTGGGGAGCCTGTTAAAACCGCCGATGGCAAACAAGTCACAACGGGATGACTTACTCCCCAGTTACAGCACCTGGCAAATTATGCTGGCTTTTTAGCACTTCATGACAGCCCTTTGTGGTAGGGATATTTTATACCAAGATAAAACATATTTACAGATGACAACACTGGACCTCAGTGAGGGGAGCTTCCCTCGGACTGCAAGGCTAGAAGGCAGACTCTAGCCTTGAGACGAGGGAGTCCTAGAGACGGCAAGACTGCCACCCAGTCTGCAGTGGCCATGCACCTGCCCCTCCCCATCCCACTCCAGAGTGCGGCCAGGGCAGCTCCCAACAGGGGTGGTGGCCACGGTGATACCATCACCAAAGTGGGGGGCAGAGTGCCTTCTTCTTGCCCCCAGTACACAGGCGGACCGCACACACAGCTGCTCAAGGAAAATGATGGACTAAGTTTGTTTTGCAGATAACCCGTTGCCCAAGTCAAGGCACAAAAAAATAATTCCAGGTGTGTTATCACTGTGTGCTCAGTCACTCAGTTGTGTCCGACTCTGCAACCCCATAAACTATAGCCTGCCAAGCTCCTCTTTCCATGGGATTCTCCAGGCAAGAATACTGGAGTGGGTTGCCATTTCCTTCTCCAGGGGATCTTCCTAACCCGGGCTCAAACCTGAGTTTCCTGGGTCTCCTGCACCGGCAGGTGGGTTCTTTACCCACTGAGCCACCTGGGAGGCCCCATGTTACCATGAGGCAGAACATAAGGCTGAGAGAAGGGGCGATGGTGAATGGAAGGACTTGTAGCAGGTACTTCCACTGGTAAACGCTGACACCCATGATCAGATGGAAATTCATTCATATCCACAAGACAGACCACCAAGACACAGCTTATTTCAAGTGTTCTAAGAGCTTGAAATGGCAATCTTTAAATAGCCTTGCTCCCTGGCTTGCATTTCACAGTCAGGCATTTTGCTAATTCTAGCCCAACTGTGGCTAAACTCATCAAGATCACAGTCGAAGTGAAATCTGGAGGAAGAAAATAAAATTGGCTTAACAGATTTAGCAGCATATACCTCAAAATGCAGCTCAGTGAAAAGTAAAATGTCCCTAGAAGAAAAAGACACTGAATTAACATCATATAGAACTGATGCTGAAGCTTAAAGCTCCAGTACTTTGGCCACCTGATCCAAAGAGCCAGCTCACTGGAAAAGAGCCTGATGCTGGGAAAGACTGAGGGCAAGAGGAGAAGGGGGCGACAGAGGATGCGATGGTTGGGTGGCATCATGGACTCAACGGACATGAGTGTGAGCAAACTCGGGGAGACAGTGAAGGACAGGGAAGCCAGGCGCACTGTAGTCCGTGGGTTCGCAGAGTCAGACACCACTGAGTGACTGAAGAACCACCAAAATATACCGGGAGAATAGCTGAAAGAAGTTTCTCATCCTGCAGTTGATCAGGATGTCACCCGCCCGCCCCTCCTAGCCTCCCCAACTTCTCACACTTCACCCACCACCCCAGGAGGCAGACTTCGAGATGCGATGGTCGTCACCTTGTTTAGCAGTCTGATGTTATTGGACCAAGTGGACTTCAGCCTCGGGAGGAAGGAAAACGTCACTTCCTTGAAGTATTTGTTCAGTAGGTCCGGGCACACTTTCAGAATGTTCACAACCAGTTCAGCGACCAGCTCATCGTCCGCTGCGGTTTTCAAACCCAGCAGGAAGTGCAGGAGAGTCAGGTTTCCTCCTCTGTCACAGAAAGACAGAAGAGAGAGGGGTGAGTGGGGGGGGAGGGGCGGTTTCACAACACACGGAGCTCTCAGGATGACGGGGCAGGTCCTCGGAACCCGTGAGTAAACACAGCGTTTTACGTTGTGACGCACCGATGGGCAAATTTCACTTCTGGTCAGTTGCCCTCAGAGCACAGGGTGAGATGTTCTCATGGTCTGTGGGGTTCCTGCTCTCCACCGAAGGGCCTGAACGTCACTCCTCTGCTTCTTTAGCCTGCGGGACTTCCCCCACCAGGGATCAAATCCATGCCCCTGTGTTGGAAGCAGAGTCTTAACCACTGGACCACCAGGGATGTCTCACTCCCCTACTTTTGAACAGCTAAAAAAAGTCTCTCCTTTGTCCTGTTTCCCACCTCTCCTTCCCTCCTCAAGTTCAGCTGACTTTCGGAGAAAAGGAAGAAACCTTTTCTCTCTAAACCCACGGCATAAAAGCAATTTTAAAATTTCCTTTTGAGATTTTACTGACCTCTTTCCTCCAACTATGGGCTTCTCTGATAGCTCAGATGGTAAAGATTCCATCTGCAATGCAGGAGACCCCAGTTCAATTCCTGGGTCGGGAAGATCCCCTGGAGAAGGGAAAGTCTACCCACTCCAGTATTCTGGCCTGGAGAATTCCAGAGACTGGATAGTCCATGGGGTCACAAAGAGTTGGCCACCACTGAGCGACTTTCTCTTTCACTTCCTCCAACCACACATGAAAAAGCACATATATGAAGATGTATGTGCACATTAAGTAAAAAACACAGAGGCGTGTATTTTCCTATAAAAAGATTATGTTGGGTCTCCCTGGTGGTTCAGTGGCAAAGAATCCATCTGCTGATGCAGGGGACATGGGTTCGATCCCTGGTCTGGGAAGTCCTCACATGCCATGGAGCAACTAAGCCTGTGTACCACAGCTGCTGAGCCTGCGCGCCCTGGAGCCCATGCTCCACAAAAGAGGAGCCACTGCAATGCCAAACCCTCACATCGCAACTAGAGAAAGCCTGTGTGCAGCAACAAAGACTCAGCACAGCCAAAAATATAATACATACATACATAAAATTATAAACAAAGATCAAAATATTACACTTTTCCCCCATGAAGTGCTCATGGAATGCCACAGTCCAGAGGGCCACAAAATTATTTCTAGAACTGAGCCAAGTGGCACAGAGTCCTTCTACAGGTCTTCTGTTTCCCTGTTTCTAGCTTATTTCAAATTCCTACACCTTCACTTAGCAGCCAAAAGAAGTTAGTGTGGGGTGGTGGCAATCTCCTATATGAAAACAGTTGAAACTGGTCTCAAAGTGGGCAGTTTTCAAAGATATAAGATGATAAAAAACAGGAAAACTTACAGGCTTAAAACCTGCACAAACCTGGACACCTAGCCCAGGATCTGTGCAGTTTAGTGGGTTTTATCCCCAGAAACATTTTTGTATCAAGCTTGTCCCTGGAAGTCATAATATCCTGGAAAAAACTCAAAATCGGCCTCACTGGTGTGTCATGTTGATGGCTTGTGGGACCATTGATTTTGGAGCCCTTTAAAAACTCACCAAAACTAAGATGCAATATGATACTTTACAGATAACAAAGATTTTTCAAAATTTGAATGAGAGTAACTTTGATCAAAAAGCTATCCTTTAAAAAGCTTAACATTCTTAATAGGAAAATTTCATGAGCAAAACACACTTTGTGCTTTCAAATGCACAGAATGTGAAAGTTGCAAAGCACGCCAAAAATATGGCACACGCACACACAATTTTAATCAACGATGTAATAAAATGAACAACATTGAATTTGATTCCTTTTAAAAGTGCGAGTGCGTCACTTGAGCGCAGGCGGCTGCGGCGCCGGCTCACTTGAGCGCAGGCGGCTGCGGCGCCGGCTCACTTNAACCAGGAAGGAAAAAAAAAACAAAAAACACATTGTTAACTTTTCGTTGACTTTTTCTCACCAGATTTTAGCTCATTTTTCTTTACTGATGTATACCCCTTGCATAGCATTGTACACAAAACATAGAATGTACTCAATAAAAGTGTTAAATAAAAAAAAAAAAATAAAAGTGCGAGTGCCTGATAAAGGAAGGAAAAAAAAAAAAAAAAAGAACAACATTTACAGAATTTGCAGTGTGTGCCAGATACTACTCTAAGCAGTTACCACACACTCCTGGGTGCTAACTGTATCTCTCTCTTTTTAATTTTTTAAACAGATGAGGCAATACTGGCAAAGAGGAGCAATAACCTGCTGAGGTCTCTGAGGCACTCCAGAAACTGTTCTCTGAACCTCCACAACAGGGCTCAGCAATCTCTGGCCTGCCACCTGCCTTTGTCAATAAAGCTTTATTGGAACATGGTTATACCCACTTGTTTACTTCTGTTGTGGCTGCCTGGGTACCACAACGGCCTCCTGAACGGCCACAGTAGCGACAGCATAATACACTGAGCCTGACATACTTAACTACCTGGAGCTTAAGAGAAAAAGTTGGCCAGCCCTGGCCTATGCTAAAATGCCTCCCTCTGTGCACTGTCCTAGATTCTGGGGATTCAAAACAGACTAGCCAGGACCTCTTTGGTGGTCCAGTGGTTAAGAATGGACTTGTCAACGCAGAGGACGTGGGTTTGATCCCTGGTCTGGGAAGATCCTACTCGCCAGGGAGCAACTGAGTCCGTGCACCACGTCTACTGAAGCTCTCGTACTTAAGAGCCCAAGCTCCGCAACAAGACCCCGCAACGAGAAGCCCACCCACCACAGGTAGAGAAAGCTGTCACGCAGCGTCGGAAACCCAGCACAGCCAAGAGTGAAATGAAACCAAAACAAAAACAGACTAGCCGCTGTTCTCACCGATTCCTGCCTACCGGATAATGAACAAGCGAACAAATACACACAGTGGCCATAAGTCACCATCAGAAGCAAGAGCCAGGCAAAAGGACAGTGAGAGTGGAAGGTCCGTCCTCATGAAGAATTGCCAGGGAAGGCCTCTCTGACGTGGTAACGTCTGCACGGAGGCCACCAGGACACAAGGGAGCTTGACGACCACTGGGAAACCAGGCATTTCAGTTTTCTCAAAGCTTTCCATTAACACCCCACATACAAAACCCCTTCCTCTCTCTAAGCACAAAATTTGCCTTTGGCCCATGGCTGAAAAATTTTACATAAACCACCGCTTATTTAAACAGACCCATGACCACAAGTTGATTCAATATGCTCATGAAATGGATCATCTACTTTATGGGTCTCCTTCATTGGAAAAAGGCATTTTTCAACATGTTTCTATTAGACTATAAAAGTCTGCTCTTACATCCCACCAAGAAAACAGGTTGTCTCTCACTAATGACAGAAAAGCAGCAGTATCACCAAAACAAAGTTGAAAGATTTAGAAATGACATGGCAAGTTAATGCATAATAACTACAGACTCTAAACAAGTTCAAAGCCACAAACAGGGAGAAAAATTCTCGCTAGGTTAATCCCATTGCGAGGGAATCAGTCATTGCCTGACTGGTGGAAACCAAAGCAAACCAACTCTGTTCTTATAATAAAATGTCAAGGAGATAAAAACTAAGGGTCACTCATGATGACCAGAAAATCTGTCCGATATTTTTACTGTCAAATGGGAAAAAAGCAGATTGATGAATGCAATATCTAACAGTAGAGTATTTTGGTTTAAAAATTAACACAGACATGTATTATAGATTTAAAGAGAATGTCCAAAAGAACATAATCGAAACCGTTAGCTGTGGACTTCATGCTTCCTTACCAATGAAATGCTATCGTAATGGTGCAATATGGAATAAAAGGCAAGAAGATAACTCTGAAAGCCTGACTCACTAGCAGCTGGCTCCGGGGAGAGGGGGACTGTGTAGCCGTCAAGAGTGTGGGCTGGGAACCAAGACCTCCCAGGTTCCAACCTGAGCTCCGCCACTTACAGGGTGAGTGACCTGACCTCTGTGGGCACCTTTCTCTCATCTGCAAAAGTGGGGTAACAACGGCAGCCACTAAGCACTCTAGGGAGGCCCCCGGGAGGGCCCCTGGTCTCTGGATTTATTCTCAGATTCATTTGGTGCACTGTCCCCAAGTGAACACAGCACCCTCCTGGGTGAGACACCTCACATCGTGTGTCTGAGTCAACTCCCCTGAGACTCTGCCCTGAGTGCCCACAACGAACAGGAACCGTTTGAGTCCTATTCCAAGTTCATCCCCAAAATGAGTCAGGTATCATCTGAAACACTAGTTCTAACCCCTTACACTTCTATCACTTGACAGATCCCCACGAGAAGTCATGAACGTGATGGCCTCTGAGAACTCACACCCAGGATGCACACAGGCTCCAGCCTTACCTGCCGAAGGTACCGAGAGATGCATCGTAAAAATTAATCCCATGCTTGAGCGAACAGCACAGATCCATCAGGAAGTTATGAACAAGCTCCCGCACCATGGTCTTCCCTGCGTCTTCAGCAGAAGTCTATGAGAGTTTCAAAGACACTCAATGACCATCCAAGCTTCATAAGCCTTACTAACAACTACAGGGTAAAAACTGGACAATAGCACATGCCTCATATTAAAAGCAAATCAGAAAACATTTTAAACACCTGGTAGAACTGTGGTGCTAGAGAAGACTCTTGAGAGTCCCTTGTACAGCAAGGAGATCAAAGCAGTCAATCCTAAAGGAAATCAACCCTGAATATTCATTGGAAGGACTGATGTTCAAGCTCCAATACTTTAGCCATCTGATGTGAAGAACTGACTCACTGGAAAAGACCCTGATACTGGGAAAGACTGAAGGCAAAAGAAGGGGACGACAGAGGATGAGATGGTTGGATGGTACACTGACTCAATGGACATGAATCTGAGCAAACTCCGGGAGATAGTGGAGTACAGAGGAACCTGGCGTGCTGCGGTCCATGAGGTCACAAAGAGTTGGACATGAGTTAGTGGCTGAACAAGAGCAATGATAATTCAAAAACAAAACTGCACAAAAAAGAGAAATACCAATCAAAACTTAAAAGTGCTCTGATATGTGGAATCTGAACAAGATAAACAAATAAAACAATAATAATTTTTTTTAAAACCTCAGAGAGCAGATTGGTAGCTGTCAGATATGGGGGTCAAGGGACTGAGGAGAATGGGTCAACTGTGGGTTTTTTTTGTTACCTTATTTTTCAGTTTAAATAAACTGAATTAAAATTTTCCTCTTCAAAGTTGAACAAACAGGGGGCTGCTGGGACCACAAGAAACTACAGATAACTTTTGAGATTTTCTGTCATCTCTGATTGTCTCCAAGCTCTTTACAGTAGTTCTTAGTGCAGCCCCGTGAGCCTGGCCGGGCAGACAGGATTGCATCCTTCCGACGAAGGAGCAAACCGTGGATGAGACGCTAAGGTCAGCACAGAGACAGGAAACACAGAGCAGGTCAGTCTTGGGACCCCCAGTGGCAAGGATTCTCTGTTTACAGCACTGGCTTTATTTTTTCTAAGCTTGTTCTTGCTTTTGCATTGTGATACTGTGGCAGCAGATGGAAATGTCTGGTTGCTCCCCCGTTCCCGGCACAGAGCTCCTAAAACCCTTACAGTTTTCTGAGTGATGGGGGCAAGCGGACCGTCTCACATGGAGATCCTGAATCCTTTAGAATCTCCTAGGTGATAGGAACACCTTTCATTCTAGCAAGGCAAATCTTAACAGGGCCCAGGAGAGGTTCAGGATGGGGTGTGGACACCAGACTCAGTAACGAGAGCATTGCTTAATGCCCCAATTCTCCGTGTCCTCACCTATGCAACAGAACCGTTAGGGACTGGCCTGGTGGTCCTCTGGTTAGGACTCTGCGCCAGGGTGCAGGTTCAATCCCTGGTCAGGGAGTTAAGGCCCCATAAGCCACACAGTGCAGCCAGAAAGCAAAAACAAAACTCTTGAGAGGGGCAAGTTTAAACCTGTATTTTCAAACAAGCCTACGAATGACTTAGTTTCTCTTGCTCTTTTGAATAAAATTCCACAATTGAGAGTGTTCTTATGAAGCCCCCGGGGCTTCCTGGCTTTGGAAGGTACAAAATATATGCAGAACAAGGACACAGGCAGGTCATGAGATAAAAAGGGGTACAACAGTGGGCTCTTGAGAGATTAACTATTACAGAGTTAATAGAAGTCTGAGCCTTCACTACTCTGGCCAAGTCCCTGTTCAGAAATGCCCTAAGAAAAATCAAAATAAGGAAAATTCAAAGGTACAGAGGCCTTAGGTCTTCATGAGAGTGAATCTTCTTATCTAGTACTTGTTGCTTCCCAGGTGGCACTAGTGGTAAAGAACCCACCTGCCAACACAGGAGAGGCAAGAGATGGGGGTTCGATTCCTGGGTCAGGAAGACCCCCCTGGAGTAGGAAATAGCAACCGACTCCAGTATTCTTGCCTGGGAAATCCAGTGGGGAGAGGAGCCTGACGGCCAAAGTCCAGGGGCCACAAAGAGGCGGACATGACTGAGCAACTAAGCACACACAGAGCAAACTATTCTCGTCAGCAGGTGAGGAAGTTGATGCTCCCTAGATTCCAGGATCCAAAAGCAGAGGCAACAGGCCTTGAAACTCTGATGACTGGAAAGATGTGAAAAGAACAGATGGGAGAGGAGAGGTAAGCAAGGAGGGAGAGAGCGGGAATCCACCTTCTAAGCCTCCCATGCAAACACTGCAGGGAAAATGAAGACGCCCTGCAGCTAAAAGGAATAATAGTTTGCTCATTAAAGAAAAAGACAAAAAAAAGTTTAATATGATACCTCAGAGATTAGAAAAAGTTTTACTCTAAATAAAAGAGTCATGTTGTATCTAGGCAGATAATTAATATAACCACAGGCCAAAAGAAACAGATCAAGCGGGGGGACTTATTTTTCAAGGCAGGTGTATACATAGATCATGTTTTTGTGTGCGCATGCATGCTCAGTCGTGTCGGGTTCTTTGTGATCCCAGGGGCTGTAGCCTGTCAGGCTTCTCTGTCCATGGGATTTCCCAGGCAAGAATACTGGAGTGGACGGCTATTTCCTCCTCCAGATCTTCCCAACCCAGGGATCGAACCCATGTCTCCTGAGTCTCCTGGACTGCAGGCAGATTCTACACCACTTAAGCCATCAAGATAATATGTACAGATGCTTCAGTCTCCCAGAGATTGTACCTCCACGCTGTCCAGGCTCACATCAACAATCCCCTTCCAGCTGTAGAGAGATGCTATGTGGTTCAGCACTTGTCCAGTGAAGAAACGCACCTTCTGGGTTTTTGTGATATTTTTATTGTGAACTACCTGAAAAGAATAGAACAAATGGCTTTCAAGGAAGCTGATTTTTAAAACATGTTGGATTTCATCATTATAAAAATAATATAGACTTGTGGCAGAACACTTAGCCCGAAAAAGAAAAAATGTAAAGAGGAAAACAAAATTCATCAATACTGTCACCTTCCTAGGACACCAACAGTTTACATTTTGGTATATTTCCTTTCAGCCTCTGCCCCTCCCCACAACACACACAAAATATATACATGTGTATACATTAAGTGTATTGGGTTTTTATTGGGGTTTGGGTTTTTTTAACTTCTTTGAAATTATATATAGCTTTGTACCTGCTTTATTTATGTAGCGTGAACTGTCTCCACATCCTTAAAAATTCTTTTAGAACATTGTTTTGGAGGACTGACCATCATTCTATCCTAGAAGTGACGGTAACGCATGTACCCATTCCCCAGGTGGGTACAATCAGGCTGTTTCCATGAGCAGCAGCCTGCATTGCGTCCCTGCTTATGCGCCTGGAATGGTGCACAAGTTCTCAGCTCCTCACAACCTAGCCCCCAGCCCGGATCTCTGAGGGCTTATGAGTTATTTCAAATCCATTCCCTGGGTGATCCTGAGGCGACTCCCAAACCCCTGCCTCCAGGTTGATACACATTTTCAAGACCTCCGACACACACTGCCAGACCTGCTATCTTCCAGAGGGGCCGTAACACTTCCTCCAGGGAAGCACCTGATTCTTTGCTGGCGCTGAGTATCAGGTCTGAAAAGTCAAGGCCAACTTGGTAGCTGAAAAAACCTGTAATCTCATGACTTGCTCTGCTTTGAGTCTAGGAAACGTTTCAACCTCAGTACTACTGACATCTGGGGACAAGTAACTGCTGTGAAAGGCTGCCTTCTGCACTACAGGACGCTGAGCAGCCTATAGCGGGTGCTCGACCTTGGTCTCTGCTCACCAGATGCCAGTCACATTTCTCCAGTTATGACAACCGAAACTTGCCAGACGGCCCGTGGGGGACAGAACTGTGCCCAAGTTGAGAGGCACTAAGTGCTATGTGCTCATGAGCCCTTTTCATACGGGCTGCCAGCTCACAGCCTTTGGACAACTTTTTTTTTATTTGGGGAGGGTCACAGAGTTTTCCTCATGGATCATGGAAGGGGCTTCTGTGTCAAAGACAGCGATCCTTTCAGCAAGTTTTCAGATTTCTGCGAGATGCTTATATAAGGCAGAATATGGAAGATGACACAAAATAACATTTTGTGTTATTATATAACACAACACAGCATGCTAGGTGTGTACATGAAGAAGGGCTGTCGTTTACAGCTCGCAGCTACCCCAGTGGCTTGCTGTGGAAGGGGGTAGAGGGTGGGGGAAGCGGGTAGCAGTTTTTCTCCTCTTGTAAGAAATGGCAGCTGTCCCCTTCAAAATCGCTCACCACCACCAAGTTCTTGCTTAAGAAACAAGTTTCCCATCCAACCCACGCAATAACCCGCATCACCTATGAGGTCACAGCTCTGAAGTCCTGTCAAAAAAACACTGGAACAAATACGTGCCAGGAATACTGATCACCAGACACGCACCTTTGTTTTCAGTGTGGACAACAAAATATTGATGGTGGAGATCCTATCCTCCTTGATGCCGGAGCTAAAAATGCAAGGAATAAATTCTGAAAGTAAAAAGTTTCAAAGCGTTAGATTCAAAAATACTTTGAACGGGAACAGACGAAAGAGCATTACTTCTTAAAATTGTGCTTAAAATGGTACGGCAAACAAGGCCATTGACTTGCCCCCTGCTTCCCCATCTCCGCTTTTTTTTTTCAGGTTTTGTCTTTTTTAATTACACAAGTTCACAGCAGGAAAAACTATTTCTGTGACATAGGAAATAAATATCTGAAAGCAATACAGTGAGTGACCCATTAAAGTTCAACAGTTCTTTGCTTCTATCTTCCCCTTCCTTCCTCACATTGACGTCAGTAAAGTCAATACTAATGGTTTGAGAGAGCATGTATGGTATGATTAGTTTTCCAAAGTTCCACTCTTTGCTTAGACCAGTTCAGCGATGCATTTAAAATGACAGCTGTCACTTTACTGACTGGCCGTGGAATTGGACTGATTTATTTGCTTTCTCTCCCCGAGGACTCAGCCTTCCACAGCTTGACGCTCTGTCATTACTAACATACTGGAGACACCGGTAAAATGCAACAAACCCATTACAATTTCTCTTGCTCTGTACATTCTTCATGAACACATATAATTTCTGCAAAGGCAAATTCATTATTCTTTAAAAAAAAAAAAAATCAGAAAACCCCAAATAGAAACTTAAAATCAACCATCGCACCCCTACCCAAAAGTTCATATTGAGTAATGTCTGGGTTCCCAGTTGCCTGTTAACCTTCTGGTATGTCCATATTCTGTTAAACTTTTAGTAAAATGGGATCATATTTTACCAGTTTTATAACGGAGTTACACCCAACCCTATGCCCTTAAAAGATCTGGTATCAGCAAGTATATCTCTATATCCTTTTTGATAGCTGCGTTCCTCATGACCAGTGCTCAATTTGCTCAGGCCCTTGCTGGTGGGTAGGAGTCCGATTTTCAGCTAATAGACAAAGATGTCCCCTAACAAAACCTCTACTCAACTCCTTAATTATTCCCTTAGGATAAACAGCTGGACGTGGGATGGCTGGGCCAGCCCAGCTGCCCTGCTGAAAGTTTAACAGAAGTGCATCCTTGCCCCTTTAGCGGGGCAGACGGGTGACAGCAAAATCAGTATCCTCCGCTTAATGAAAGCCAGACACTGAGAAGACGCGGGGGAAGATTCTGAAGAAATGCCCGGCCCTGGAGGCAGAGGGCATCCCACGCAGGCTGGCAACAAGCAGGACCAGAGCACGACACCACGGGAAGGAGGTGTGTCCTCCACGGGGCTGCGGTCTGGGTGGCCACCCGGCCCCAGCCTGACCACTTCCAGGGACCCGCACCCGCACCTGCTCGTGAGTGGTCTCAGCAGCCTGCCCTGGAGGGGGACTCAGGTCTCCCGTGCTGGGGGAGGGGGGGAAACGGTTGCAGGCCCCATGCTCTTCTCTTCCTACGAGTCTCAGGGCCCCAGCTGAGATGGCAGCCGCTCCTCACCCACAGACAGGGCTTGACCCCGGGGGTCTCACTGGACGACGACCCACTCTGTGCTGCCATCCACGGTCTGGAGAAAAAAGCTGGTGGCCCTAATGGATGAAACCATGCCAAGCCTCGCTCTAGGGAGACTGGCACCAGCCAGAATTCTCTGAAGCTCAATTTCTGATATCCTGCTCACAACAGGCATTAAAACAAAACACAGCTACTGAGAGAAGCTCAGCAGCCACGGCTAAGGGTCTGCATCCTTTCTGGAGCTATAAAGCCTCCCTTGTCCGTGTGCTTCAGTCCACGGGGTCGCAAACAGTTGGACACAACTGAGAGACTGAACTGAACTGATGTGTGCGTTTCTCCCCCGTTAGGCTCACTCAGCACCCAGCTAGCGCAACAGGGACCCCTCTCTCTGCACTGATCAGCGGCTTTCAAGCCACGGTGACCCGAGTCTCTCTGCACACACCCCTCACTCCCATGTGCAAGGCAGCCACAGAGGCAGCTGACCTTTGTTAACCCGCTAAACGCTCAGAACAATCACGGGGAGGCTGGGCTCCAAGACAACAAGGTCCTCCTACCTTTCAACTCCAGCACTTGCGTGATGGTGCTGTCGTCGCCGGCAATCAGAAAGGAAAGGGCAAACCGAACGTAGGCCAGCCGGACGTCATGTACTCCCTGGGGCGAAGGAGAGAGTGTCACACAGGTGTTCATATGCACGCGTTCCCCCCCCACACACACCCCTGAGGAAGCAGGAACATGAGGCTGCGCCCCCGCAACGTCCCACTCAACCCCGTATCACAGGGTCCTCCAGGCTGGTACTGTCAGAGGGTCGACGTCTAGAGCCACTGGTCATCTCTTCATGGAAGCCAAGGGTTTTTCTTTTGCTCTTTCCCTCTCAAGCTGCTACTCTTCTTTCAAGCCCTCTCTAAACACCAAAGCATAGGCCTCCCCTTGCCCGCCTGGAGGACACACATGCTCAGCTCAGGGACCGCTCCAGCGTACAGCAGAAGATGCTCGGTCTGTCTACACCACCCACTCTCACACCATGAGATGACAGGTCTCTGTTTTCGAAAACCCAGAGATGATGGAAAGGCTGGTGCTGCTTTTGATGAGACACCCGTGAGGTGATGTCTGGTTTTTATCAGGTATTAGATGTTCACAGCAGACACACAGACGCAGCCACATCACACATGCAGCATGGCCTTCCCAGGACCGCAGTCTGCACTGTCTCGGGGGGCATCAGCTGGACCAAGGACAGCGTCCTCCACGAGGGCCCAAAGGCCATGACCGACGGCCAGCCCCTCAGGAGTGGCCACGAGGGCCCCTTCCCCAGCCTCTCCTCTCAGTAGCTTCCAGGCAAACTTGTGTCTCACATTCCTGTTTTACACCCAAAGAATCCAGGGCATACGGTCACACAGGGCACAGGTCAGCTGGCCCTGCACGCGCACACGGGCTCGGAGCCTCCACTGCTCAACCCGACAGCGTTTGCCGAGTTCAGTTATTACAAACTAACTTTAATTTAAAGACAAGAGGTAAGTTAACATGATGGAGAACCATGGCCTTCAATGCCTGAAGAGACCGAGGAGTCTTCACCTTCCAGGGAGTCCCATTCACTTAGTGCTGGCAGTAGTGATAGTGAGGGGGGTGAGGAGGGTGAGGAGGTGAGGAGGCTGAGCGGGGAGAGGGTGGTGAGGAGGGTGAAGGGGGTGAGGAGGGAGAGGGTGGTGAGGAGGGTAAGGGTGGTGAGGAGGGAGAGGGGGGTGAGGAGGGTGAGGG